>KV454655.1:0-38181 GCA_001662585.1 Pseudogymnoascus sp. WSF 3629
GCACTATTGGCAACACTGATTGAGATACAAAGGATCTGTCTTAAGTCAGCAAAGTATCTAGGGTATGAACGACATACGCACATAACCGTCATCTAGGGTGTCATCAACCAAGACACTGTTTAGTAGGGACTGCGCTACCAGGCCAATATCTGAATTTGTCAGCTCGTGTAATATAGTTCCCTATATCAAAGCTAACCAAAGGTTTGGAGCTGCCACACTAAGTGGACTTGGCGCGTGCGAGCTTTGCAGTTATTATAACCGTGAATGAGCTTGCGGAGATAGGGAAGCTGTGCGGCGATACCAAAGCCAGTCGCGACCATAAGGACCGTCTTATACTCTCCCACTAGTACACTAATTCCATGGGGTCTGCTAAACAGGGCTAGGCGAGGTATAGCGCCAGCCTCACCAAGAGTTCCATGACTAAAGAGTTCACGAGTCAAGCCTCTCCTCAGTTGGATAAAAAGCTCTAATGTATCCTGTTTACCATCCGCCTAGTTGGTTACTACGAAAGGATGGCTTTGCAGGAAAGACTAGAAGCTGATAGAGGGAATCCATATGTTGATGTACTAGCTAGCCTTAACTTGTATGGGCCGAGACATTGTCATCTGGACCATGACTGTTTAGTCGATGTGAGTGATGAAGGCCCGAGGGAAATGATGACCCCATGCTTTGTTTCGAAACATCACGACGCCACATTGAAAGGCGAGTAGTGTAACGAATACCCCTGCGAAGATGTAGACATAGCTCCAGTTGTAGTTCGACTGGGATATGAGATGTCGTACAACTGAATACACTACTAGTGAGGCTAGAGCTTAGTGCGTGCAGAGGAAGATCTCGTAGGAGGGCTTGCGGAGGAAGAGAATCGAGAGGAATATAAGGAGACACAACGCCGACCCGCCCTGTAGTTTGTCAGACATGATCATCCCGATTGAAGGTTTAAGAACAGACGATCAGCGCATAGAGATTCTCTGGCACGCTTAGAGAGAAGCTGACACGGCTAGCAACCACGATGAGGATATGGAGGAGCATGAGAGAGAACGACATTATGCCTGCCGAGCGATGAACCATTCGCCACGACTTCAAGGAGACGCCAAACAGATTCGAAAGAAAGCTAAGATGGGTTCTGAGGAATAGTGGCATCATGTTAACCAGTGCTAGGTTAGCAGCACGGAAGCCAACTTTCGTGGTTGTCAATTTCCAGAACTCGAGGCAGGAAACGTTAGCTGCAATGTATCCGGTGTGCAGGACGACTCCTGCTAGAGTCCATGGCCTAAGATGTGAATGGCGGTGGAGGATCTGTGGATACGTCAGGTATTTAGACTGCCATAGGACGATGTGTTCTATAAATTGTACGAAGTGTAGGCGAAGGGTGAGGAGAAAGAGAATGGTGAAGATGCCGCCTGCAGCAATAACATAGATATAAGTGGCCTCCATGATAAATCTAATGAGTGAATATGAAGGTTATCAAGCGGAAAGGAAGGTTGGGTTGGTGAGACGCAGTTGAAGCGCAGACAGAAGAACGAAGGATCTCAAGACAGTTGTCTAGAGAATCTTGTGGAAGAAGGGGGAAGGAGTTTAGTCTCTTTCACTGCGAGTCTCTTTCACCATGAGGAGGGGATATTTAGATGGGGATATTTGGATGGATATTTGGATGGATATTTGGATGGGGATATTTGGATGGTACAAGATAACTGGTTCATCCAGAAGACCAGGATGTCAGACATGGCGCATGTGGGGCGGTGGGGCAGCTGGAAGTTGCTGGCTAGCCCCAGACATGGGACCCCACGTTGATCCTACGGCAGCCAGATGTGGCTGGCCACCCCAAGACATGGGCCCAGTTCGATCATTTGATGGAGGACGCTAAAAAGCGAAAACGAAAAACGAGCAGCGTGCAATAACTTAACAAATTAGAACATGATCAAAATTTAAATTAATAGTACGGGGAGGAACGGCATAGTATTTAATCCCTAAATAGAACAGCCAAACCACGACATAACTAGGAAAGAATTGAATGTAACTATTTCTAGGACGTGATTGTTAAAGCTTCATCTGCTTTCAGTCTGAATTGATGCAAGTTCAAATCCAAGCTTGCCCTGTTAGAAACTATGCACTGTACGAAAAGTATCTGCGTGCACAGATTTCAGCTAAAGAAACCAACCCCATAAGAACATCTTTCTGGTTACCATGTTGCAGAAGTGCATTCTAGTAATGTCAGCAGGTAACTCTTGGCTGAAAAGGGTATCGTACCTTTCTTAATTCGCGTGCAGACGCGGCTGACGTCGTCTTAGAAAGGAATGCAACGGCGTCAGAGTCAGAAGGCCAACGATCCAAATTTTCTACGCTAACTGCTCCATTGTCCTGCGTGTACTTCTGCATTAATTCCATCGTGATGATTCCGAGCGCTCTGACATCCCGAGGCTCCTGATTTCTCTGTTTTTTCTCACAGCATTGTTGGTTTGCTATGAGTTCGCATTAGCAGAGAACCCCCTCCGATTATCCACAACTAACCAATTTTAACATCGCCCTTGGTGCTAAGGAGGATGTTCCGGCAATTGATAGATCCATGTTCAAGCCCCTCGATTTCGAGATAGATTAAGCCGTTGACGACCTTCTATGCTCCTTGTCAGCATGTGACTAACGCGGCTGATGGATATGACATACCTGCCTAAGGATAGCTGCTAGTTCCGATTCCGTAGGATATTTAGCACTCTCTACGATCTGGTAGAGGGAGATGGGCATGTACTCGAGGACAATGTAGAACGATGTCTCGGTAGTGAAGGCTTCAAGAGCCTTGACAATGTTGGAATGTCGTACACGTCCATGCATATAAAGCGCCTTCTCAGCAGCTGCAACCGTAAATGTCCTCACGGCTACGAGTCCCGCCTTCCCTTGTGCCATAGTAACTAGGCCGTTAAGGTCGAGATCGAAATGTTTCTTGTAGATTTCCCATGGTGATTCCTTTCTTGCCGTAAATGGGCTGGGTTTAGATTCACTTATGCTTAGCGGCTTCGATATCTTGACACTGCTCGTATGATCTGTACCGTCCTTCGGAGAGCAAGATCTTTTCAGTTTTTTACTGGCGCTCTTAGAAGCGTCGCCCACTAGGGAACTTGAGAGTTCAGGTAGCACAGCGGAAGCTTCAGGATGCTGAGTAGGCAGCAGCTGAGCTAAGCCCGCTAACACGTCGATTTTGGTGTCACGTTTACCTGGACTCATGTTGAGGCAACGTGAGCGGTAGGCAGGGTAGGTCTAGAGATCAAGGACTTGAGAGGGATAGAGGACGGACGACGAACAGAAGACGGACGAGAGATAGAAGAGTGACGACGAACAGAAGATGGACGAGGGTAGAATGCCACAGACAGATGGGGATCATTCTAACCCATTCGGGGGAAGGTGAAAGGAGCTCACTGCGTAGGGCAGCACAATCTAGATGGTCTGAAGAACGCCTAAGTGACCGAAACGTCCACCCTGATTTTCATTCCTCCCTCCCACCTCCCTCTGCTCAAGATCTATCTAAAGCCATCATTGCTAAGAAAATACATACAAGATGCTACCTTCTAGATACGCATGTCGGGAGGAGAGACTGGCGACAGAGGGCCGGCTCAAGTACAGAGGCACAGCCCGCGTCAGGCTCGAGGTCCTACACTTCACATGGAACGAGCCAAGGGAACCAAACCAAAAAAGCCTCGACAAGCTGAAAAAGTGCTTTGAAAAAGGGCAGTGTGACCGAGTGTCGCGGAACCATATCCCAGTTGTCATTAATCAGTCCCAGCTAGACGATGTCCTCCATGCTTCAGAGGTCTCGGCTAAGAGGCTGCTAACTAATGGCGCCGACCCTCATCCCGAGCTCAGATTTCCATTAGGATTCCAACTCCGCTGCCTCCATGGGCGACACCGAGTTCTGGCAGCGCGAGAGGTCCTACCTCCGCAGGAGAGATGGTGGACGGTGGATATTTACCTCGTAGGTATGCACTTGTCGTATGAGCGATGTGGCCGTTACTAACAAGCCATTACAGATATCAACGACGAGCTTAGGAAGGCCTTGATCGAGGAGCACTCGAACGAGCAGCCGCCCTCAGATGGCGAGATCTATTGCAAGGTCCGAAAGTATCAGCAAAGGCAGGATCGGTACTCGGAAATGCGATGGTGGGCTCGTCTGTCGGGCCATGGGACGAGGTGTCTCGAGCAGGTCTCCCGTCATCCTGATTTTAAGGCCGCCTTCGACGATCTATTGGGTATTCCCGGCCTCTGGGGCAGGATGCGAATCAGTACGTTAAATAGGATGATTAGCATGAGATGTGACGACGTGAGTCTGCCGTGATTGGCATATCTAGCTTGCACATCACTAAAACTAATTGAAACAGGAGGTCCTGTCCTATCTCACGCACATTAAGGATGTTTGGTCCCAGCTCCTCCATCACAACAAAGAAGCGATGCTTATAGTAGACCAAGCCACAGTAAAGGCCGTGGAGCTCATGGCCCCCAAATCGTCAAAGCGCGACGCCTAGGCGCTACATGGCCAATTGCTAAGCGGACAGATATTTCCCGGCTTTAGCCTGGAGGCCCGTGAGACCATCTGGAGTAGTTTGCGTACCATCAGCGGCCTGATACCATCCCTCTACACCTTCTTCGAGGATCTCAAGTATCTAGAAGCATGCGCAGGCAGCATGAGACACTTGGTTATGCCGTCTCCAAAACACACGATGCGTAGCGCCTTGAACAGTATTTTTTTGGAACGAACCAACTCGTCATCCAGGATGCTCACTCCTCATATTCCACACAGTTAGGGAAGAGGTCGAAGAATTAGCACTTTACATATCCGCAGTTATGGTTGTACACTATGCGGGACTATCCTGATTTGCCTGCCCCTTGGGATGTGAAGACAAAGAAGAAGAAGAAACTTCTAGCGAAAGCCAGGACTCCAAATGCCAATGAAGCTAAACTATCTGACTTCGCAGTTCTTGCTAACAGGCTACGGTTTGAAAGCAATGAGATAACAGCGTTAATGCTACGGTCCTGTTGAAGGAAGGACCGGGATACGGGTATTGTAGTGGCCGGGACTTCTGACTTTTGGCGCAACTAGCAGGAAGCTTCACAGTAAATACAGTATATAGGATAAACAGAACAATTGAATTAATTACTAACTACCTACTGCCTACGTAGACCTTTATATAGGCCAGCACAAGCTCCTATTAAGCGCCGAGCTTCGGGGTGCCGAGTCAGCTCTTTAGGGTGATCGTCCCTATTATTCTGGAGCTGCTCACCCCTTTGACCTACTAGAATAGCGATCCTACTCCGATTCCGGTTTTCTAGTTCCTAGAACTGAAAGCCCTCCAACCGGCTCCAGTTTATGGCCGCTGCATTACTCGCCGCTGCATTACTCACCGATCACATGACTTTCCCATCGTGAGTCAGCACGTGTGGCCTATTTACAACAGGTCCTGTTGGAGGTAATTGCGGAATACGGGGAGCTACACACGAATTTGTGTGATAATCTCCGACTACCGTAATCCTTCTCTTGGGGCAACGGAGCAGAAGCTTCACAGTAGAGTAACGTAAGTCGTGGCGTAATGAACATAGTGGCGTAATGAACACAATTATCCTACACCACCTGTTTAAAATACACACCACTTAATAATGGTACGCCGGAAAAGCCTAACTGCAGCTGAATCTAATACTTTAGTTGATCAAGCTGTACTAGGAGTTCAATCAGGGCTATATAAGTCTTCGTACGAAGCTGCACGAGTATTACAGCTTAGTGTTAGTACCATAACGCGTCGCGTTAACGGAGGCTTGTCGCGTTCTCAAGCCTGCCAACAACAGCAGAAACTTTCGTACGAACAAGAGAATGTACTTCTTAAGTGGATTAAACAGTTAACAATTAGTGGCTATTCACTAGGGCATCGGTTGTTAAAGGAAATAGCTGAGGAACTTCGTACGAAACGGACCTACAATTTAGATGACGCGTCGCTCAGCTCCCTTGAACTCCCACCACAGTACGCACTAGGTCGAGACTGGGTTCCACGATTTATTCTACGACATCCACATCTTACAGTTGCTATAGGGCGTCGTATTGAGTCCGTACGAATGGACGGGGCAACAAAAGAAGTGCTTAACGCGTGGTTTAACGCGTATAAGAAGGTGGTTCAAGAGTGTAAAATCACGCAAGAGAACACATATAACATGGATGAATCTGGATTCTCAATTAGAACAATGGAATCAACTCGAATTATTCTTGATTCTACACTTCGTACGAAGCATCAAGCGCATCCTAGCCGTTAAGAGTGGGTTTCTATGGTTGAGTGCATTTGCGCAGATGGAACTATTCTTCCACCACTTGGGATTTTTAAAGGCAAGAACGTCCTTTAAAATTGGATTCTGAATGAAGTTCTTGAGCAATGGTTCTTCTTAGCAAATACAAAGGGTTGGACAAGTAATCTTCATGGCTTAGAGTGGTTAAAGCGTGTTTTTGAGCCTTTAACCCATACGAAAGCGAATGGTCAATATCGCCTTCTTATTTGTGATGGTCACGACTCACACATTAGTGGAAGCTTTATAGCTTACTGTCTTTAAAATCGAATTGCACTCCTTATCCTCCCACCTCATACATCACACTTACTTCAACCACTTGATGTTGCGATTTTTGGCCCACTAAAGAAGCGATTAACCGCTGCACTCTCTCATCTCAACCAAGCTCAGCTCGTACGAATACAGAAGATTAAATGGATGGAGGCATATATACAAGCTCGGTTGGATGTCTGCAATCATCACAATATTGAATCAGCATGGCGTGGAGCTGGGTTATTCCCATTAAACCTACAAAGAGCGCTTCGTACGATGGTTCAAGAGGAACCCTATGAGTTAGAAAGACCCAAAACACCAACCCAGTTTGATATTTTCGATCGAGTCTTTGTAAATAGCTCACCTCTGAACGAAACTACCTTACAGGCGGCAAATGAGCTTCTTAATTCAACAATACAAGCTCGTATGGATATTACTACACTAGTCCGTTAATATATCAAAAAATTAACAGCTAGAACTGAGCGACTTCAAGCCCAAAGTATTGTCCACCAACATGATGCAAACAACCTACGATTAATTATAAAGAAGCGTGCGACCCGTACGAAAGGAAAGAGGGTAGTTTTGAAGGGTCACTTCCATATTTCTACACACGAATTATGTGATGCAGTGGTAGAAGCAGAAAAAGCTACGAAAAAGCAAGCAGGTAAAAAGGGCAAAACAAAGGGCAAGGGTATTTCGTACGAGGTTGAAAGTGATAAGGATATTGAAGAAGAAGTAGAGGATCAATCAGAGAGCGATATTTGGGACTGTATTGTAGTTGATTAATAGTAAAGTAGAATATAATGAGGTGGTGTAGGATAATTGTGTGCATTACGCCACTATGTTCATTACGCCACGACTTACGTTACAGTATATAGATTAATTGAATTACTACACTATCTACGGAGCCTACGTATTATTTATGTTATTCGGAGGGCCTACTTAAACGCCCTGGGTAGCAGAAGGGTTTGGGCTCAAAACCCAGTGCGTCGGGGTTCTGAGGCAACCAGCTCACGTCAAGCACCAATTGGGGAGCCCGACGGTAACATTGGGAAAAGCCGTCATTTTAGGGCCAAAATGCCACCGTATCCCACGGTGCCCGTCCTCTTTTCCCCAACAGGTCCTCGGACAGAGAGATTGCACATGATGCATTACTAAGAGCGCGAAATCAGGATCGCTATGATTACGGTGATGGAGACATTGAATCTCATATCGAAACGATCTTGGAATTATTTGCAGCCGCTAGACCTCGGAATACCGAGCAGTCGTGTCCCGCTCTCGTCAGCGACGGTCCAGACAGGGCCGGCCCCCGATGTGGGTTTCTAGACGAGGAGGCTCATGCGAGAGATAGAAGGTTTCTCTATATAAGCAATCTCCAGTCAGACCAAGAAGAGCAAGGCGAGAGCATCACTTCGTTTTTTGTCCGCAGGTCAGTATACTTTGCATTCTTTAGTAGGCTGCCGAAGTCAAGCACACACCGCCGCTCTAGCCCTGCACTACCGCCTAATGCTGGTGCGGAACGGGCAGCATCTTCTCCATTTCTCGAGACAGATGACGAGCGGCTCAGACAGAACACACTAGAAGAGGAGAGACTTCGACAAGAACGGTCTGAACAGGACAGGCTGGAACAGCTGAATAGTGATGGAAATGATGCACAAGAGGCGGATGACTCATTCCAAGTGTCAGAGAGTGATCGAAGGCGGGACACGCACATTGCCCTTGAGAGAATTATAGCAGAGGGACTCGCCAGCATCCCTGAAGGTACTGAGGATCCACCAGACCACTCTGGAGAGCAGAACCTAGACATGCAGCTGCAGCTAGTACCTCCTCCCCCTTCCAAGATCCGCATTGAGTTTAAGATTCTTGAGGGAGAGGTATGGATGACCGAGCGGAGTCTTCTGGTGGATCCTTCTGAACCGTCCGAGGTGGAGCGGGTGGCGAAAAAGTACATGAGAAAGGGAATTAGGCCGTTTGATGCCTCGTTCAATTTCCTACTCCCACAAACATGCTTCCAAGCAGTGACTACTGATGGGACGAACACTGTATTCTTGATCAAGGAGGATGGAATTAATAACCAGCTTGTTGTGTTTGATCCAACATCTGACGCAGGGCCTTCTACAGGCAGTAGGCTAAAGAGAAGTCGACATTAAAATGAAAACGGTAACGTATTTCACATGCGAGTCGCCATCCCGGGCGAGTCGCCACCAAAACACAAAAAAATTGACTATTACTACGACTACTACACCGCCACCCTACATAAAGACCGTTATTCGATCGTAATTGAATCCTCATGCCTCTGGCACGTACGGGAATTATGGCCCATAACACCACATAAGCCACAACGCTTCTGCCGGCCCTTCGAGCCCACCTGCCGACTACCCTCACTTGCCACCTCCGTACGGACCTAAGCATCAACCTCAGCACTCTAAAGGATGTCCTCTCCCTCTCGTATGGAGAGACTACCCCCTTGCATTATACGCCTCTTGCGCTTCCTTTCCCTCCTCTTTTTCTGTTCATTTGCTGCTTGTAGAGCTTTAACTTCTGCCTTTAGTAGAACAGCAGAATGCATCATAACTTGCGCCCCTTTAACAAGGCAGCTAATAGCATCATTAATTGAGGTAGGAGAGCTATTCTGATGTCGTACGACGCGGTTCTTGATATGCTCTGTTTGAAAATCAAGCTCCCTTATGGTTTGAGGGGTCTTTGAAGTCCAATTGTCACGCTCAAGTATTAGAGGGGTTGGAGTTCTCAAGTGTAGATTCAAGTGAGAGAGAACATTCTACGGCTCGTACGGAACTAGCCCTATAGCTCAGAATCCGCTCTTGATGTTCTGCTCTGTAAATGCAGCTTTGAATGCTTCTTTGAATGTAGAGAGAAACTCAAGCTTTGTGATATGGTTTAGCCTGTTCCGTACGAAGGTTTTAATCTGACGTCTGTACGAAAGCTTTAGTAGAGCAAAGCAGCTCACGTTAAGTGGCTAAAGTATGTGCGACGAGTGTGGTGGCATACAGAGAGTGATTATCTTCCGTTCTGTATAGTAGTGTTGAAATTAAGCTAAGAGGTGGCTCTCGTGTCCGTCAAGAATAAGAAGGCGATAGGTTCCGATCGAACGACTGTTTGTATGTTAATCGAAGTGTTGAATCCACTCGTACCTAATTGAATTTGAAGTCCACCCATTCTCACTTAGCGTAATCACCTAATCGTCTAGCAATCCTGAGTCCTCGTACTAAGCAGAGAGGTGATTCTGCGCCTTGAAAATGATGAATGGCAGGAGTGCCCATCCGTACGAATTAACACCTTGGATAATTAACACCCATTCCCTATTTCCTGGCTGTATAGTCTTCGGACGGCTCTTTGCTTCTGAGCTTGTGACTACCTTTATAGTAGCAATAACTCCCATTGTAAACCCTGCTTCATCAAAGTTGTAGATATCCTGCTCTAAGATGCCGTATTTTGCAACCACGTTCCATACGAGAGAAAACCACTCTTGAGTTATCTTAGGATCTTCACATTTTGCTCGTTTATAATCGTACTTCTGACTGAACTTTGCTTTAATTTCCGCACGACGCTTAATAAAGGTAGTAGTCCAGTTCTTCCCAACAGGGCTCTCGCCTTGTTCAGAGAGTAGAAGGTCAGCCATTTCTTGCACAGCTTGCGGTCGGGTGGAAATCCACGCGAATCTAGGTCGAGAATATATTAAACAAGAGCTGACTCTTCGTACGGAGTCAACTTACGTGAGTTAGGAGTAGAGTCGCGTCGAGAAGTTATACCACGAATCCGGTCACGTAAGGTTGTACGAGGCACATCATACGATACTGCAGCTGCTTGAACAGTTTGACAATTGCCTTGTTTAATTGCTTGAATAGCTAATAGTATCCTGCCCTCTTGATTAGAGGATTGGGCTTGTGTTGGTCGTGGCATTGTTGACTATAGTTAAGTTGACGCGTTTTGGTGTTTTGGTGGTGGCGACTCGCCCGGGATGGCGACTCGCATGTGAAATACGTTACCCTTTAATATGACTTTTCATTTTTTGGCCGAGGATAGAGCCTTTACATATTTCGAGAGGGTGTACTATAGAAACAATCAATGAAATAGAACCAATAATTCCACTGTGTTTCGTGACTGACGGAAATGACACCTACCTGGCTGGTTGGTGTCACGCGGGGCGGTTCTTTTGGCGTGCACAGGCTTCAATCTAAAGTGCGGACGGAGACAGTGGTTTATCATATATTATGCGCATCTACAGAACACTAAAGCAAAGAATTCGTCCGTCCCAAGACTCTAAAACCCGTCCCCATCCATTGTCAAAAGAAACACAATAAAAAATTACTAAAGCGAGTCATAGGCGGAAAGTGAGCTTATTATTCAAGGTACAGATATCGGTCATGAAATCCTTCATATAGGCTCACATTTTGACGCACAAGTAAGTGAGACAAGAGACAGAAAGACTTTAGGGCCGTTGCAGTGCTCGAACAGCGAGTTATAAATACGTGCTCATAAGTGTCAGCAGCAATCAATGCAGTTACATTGCGAGACTTACGTCACAGAGTTCATCAGGAGACGCCCAAGAAGTGGCCGCCATAAAGTTGAGTGCCTCAAACGAACATGCCTCCACTAGAAGTTTATTCAGTGTCTCACTGGTCTCGTGCATCATACGTAGCATGAGGGTCTTCAAACAGTCCATATTTGCCGAACTTTGGCCATCGTTGCTCGGAAAATCCGTAGGATCTATGAGGACTTGGTTAGTCTGAAAACTTGCATTGGGATGATCTGTCGCTCACCGATCTTGACCTCGTCGCCGTTTGGAGACACGAAAACATTTCGTGCTGATATACGTGCATGGCTGAGTTTTCTTGACCAGATAAATCGTATGCCAACAAGAACCTATCGAATTAGTATAAACGATGGAAGGAGGACGTAGGGCTCAACTCACTTGGCTGATGATATACGCTATCTCAGGTTCTGAGGGGCAGATGCCGCATTGTAAATTATCTTCAAGAGAGTATCCAACAAACTCGGTGATTGCAAGGACTTGACGTTCATAGAGATATGATTCACAGATATCAACAAAATTCTGATGCCGGATGGGGACATGTTCGTCTGCAGAAAGGACGTCAAGCGGTTTTAATACTCGCACTGCGGATTTATCATTGCAGAGTACTAGAATTGATCCTGAGCGGAGTTTACAAAACTTTTCATAAAAGTCCCATGGGCTGCAAGCAAACGATGGAATATCCGTCTTTCCCGTAGACCAGAAGACCCTGTCGGTTCTAGACAGCGGGTGAGACTGTTTTGGAAACAATAACGGACAAGGAGAACTTCGCTTTCCAACAACAGGCGATTGTATGATCTCTGGAGTATCAGCAAGCTGTGGCTCTTGAACTTCTCTCATACTGACTAGGCGACGAAAAACATGGAAAAGAGAGATGGGATGAAGGGAGGAAATACCTGGTTTTAAGGAAATCTCCAGCGGCCTAAGTCTTGAGTAACGATCAGTAGATGGGAGAAGGTGATGATGGGCCGAGGGTAGCTTACCAGGCTTTCTGTGAGACGACACAAAAGTCTTGGGGATGGAGGACTACAGAAGGTAATGGAAGAATGGTGACTCATACTGCAACCTACCTAAGTTCGCGCTTTAGGATCTTTCTGTTTGTAGAGGTTGCGAAAGCCTTGCCCTTCTTTAATTCTCAGGGCCGAATTCACAACTTCGGGGTGACGTACGTTCTGGTACGTACCAGTACGTACTCTCCAGTGTGCCATCAGAGGTGGTCCCATGCGATCGACAGGGGTTAACTAACCACCTCTATTCTCTCGTCGCTCACCTCCACCTGTTTCTAGGCCGGTTGACCTCCCTGTTCACAGCCCCCCACGCCAGGTTTAGACTCTCTAGTTGATTGTGACGTCCCCATTCTCCATACTCGCTTTGCAATGCTCCATATTCTCTAGGAAGTCACTTGCGTCCCGTTTATTCAAGTTTTTGAAATCCTGTCCATTCCTCCACCAAGCCGTGAAAATGTCCAACCACGGACCTTTCTGCAATGCCGTTTTTACCCATGTTGACTCGTCAATGGAACCGACTTCCCACTGCCCACCCCAGCAACTGTTTCGATATTAGTCATACCAAAGACAAGAAAGAATCAAGAAGAAACTCTTACTCCTTCTCATAGTCATATTGACACTCATACCTTTGGTTTCTGTACAAGGTGTCCCTTTATGTGTTCGTCGATGTCTAGCAAGAGGAGGCTGAACAGGGGAAAGGCGTACATAAGCCCCATGTCCCTGTGACGTTTGTCCCTGGATCTGATCTAAAGACAGTGAATTATGGCAAGTGATTTCATTTGCTTAGCTGCTATGCACAATCTTCAATAAAATCTCGATTCAATTGCTTGCATAGTATGCCCCGTAAACATGTTCGCACCGCCCCACTCCATGCACCTGCTCCTACTCAACAAGACATACAGGACATCGTTCATGTTTGCATAACAAAAACCGCCGGAGGTCTGAATGAGTTGAAGGTCATATCTGCACAAGCTGTTTTGATGGAAATAAAGGCCGCTGTTGACAAGAGGAGAGGAGGCAGTGGCATTGCAGTTGAGCGAATTCAGTTGTACTGTGCTTAAAAAGAGATTCCAATACATTGTTGCCACGTCTCATGGAACCCGGTATTCCTCTTGCGTGAACGTGGCGCTCTTCTCGTTTGGTGCCATATTTCCGCTCTATCTGAACCTTGTCCCAGCCGCAGGGAAGCAAGTCGATCCTGTAAAGAACGAATATCTAGATCACTCGCCTCGTGAACCGAGCCATGGTAGTGTGACTTAATAGAGGCGCAACGCGCCATTGTCTCTGCGAGGAAGTCACCATCCATAAAGCCCCTGGAAGTACGAGAGTGACATTCGAAATTTGGATAGTGGATTTTCCGCTCTTGATCATATACATCTATTTTACTACTCTATCTGTCGCCAAGCCTCCATTACTCTAGAGAGCCGATCCAGATATGTGCAAAGACGTCAGGAATCATCAGAAACTTCAAACGATGGAGACTAAAGAAAAGGACCAGAAACTGGAAAGAAAGACGTGACTCAAAAGCTGGGGTAAGCCAACTAGAATAGAAACTTTGAACGATAAATTCCTGGTTTGGATGGGGAAAACGATCCAAGTCCGTAGGGTGAAGAATAATGAGCTGCACAAGTGAGGTAGTCGCTAAGGTTCAACTTTTACCCTCTGACCTTGCGCATTGCGAGACGAAGAAGCATTACATAGTTGGGAAAAAAGCCGAACAACCCTATCATGATGACAGTATTCCCAGCATTGTCATCCATTCCGACAAGTTGTTACCAGTATCACAGCCCTCGAGGGCAGATCTTGCGAACGATTCCGTTCTAAGATCTCATCTATTTACTAACGTTCTATGGGGCGGAATCCCAAGGCTCGACTTCGAGGTGTTTGAAATCCTTCAACGCGAGGGCCAGAACAGGCGTCTTTAGCCGCCACATCTACGCGTACTCCATACAATGGAATTCAAAGCAGCACCAAAGTCTGCCTCCGTAAGTACAGGTGCCAGACACGATAATTCAATTCGACGGCACGGGATGGTAATATACCTCCAGAAGAAAAGGAATTAATACGAACAATAGTGGTCAAAAGTTATGCGACTACAGCGTAGCTGAGTTCTAGGGCTAGATCCTTCATTCAACTGTAAGTTTTTGTACCATTGCTTCTTGCGCCGCTGCAACGCCGGTCTCTCTGTTACCTGAAGATCGAGAGCACCATAATCCTCAATAACGTTGATGGAAGCCGTCTGAGAGACGCATAGGAAGGCGCGTAACTATGTCCGCGGCGTTATCAAAAGTCGTATGACCACCTGTCAAGGACTTTAACACGAATGCATTAGAAGACGTTAACAGACTAGATCATCATGCCCCAAAGCCTTCTCTCCAATTATCAATATTGTAAGGTTCTGGAGCGAGCTAGTTGATCGCAGGAGGCTTCACGGAGGCTCACAATCTACAGGCAGGCTGGATGTGAAGGAGGTAAAGAGTGTCCATTCAGTTTTGGGGGTAGCTATCTCTATATGTATGCAGAGCCCTATTAGGTGGTCCGTGTGACACCGCGGGCAACAAATATCACAGCTTCATTCGTTAGACAGCGCGAACGGATTCAACCTGCTGAGCTTGGCCTTCTTGCTGACTCATAGCAATCATTTTCTCGTCCATGGCAAGATCCTTCTCCTCTGCATCCCTGTTTCCATACATACCTATCTTGTACCATGGGAGGGAAAAGAGGCGATCCATGCTCTCGAGATCACGGCCTGCCGTCTCAGGGACAGTAACGAAGACCCATGCAAAACCGGCGATGGTGATGACAGCGAAGAACCAGAAAGTTCCAGCTGGATCGATACCGCCTAGGTGTTTAGGCAGGAGCATGTTAGGCAACGCACGCGAGCTACCATATTGGTTCGCGAAGTGGAAGCACATGACGAGCGAAGTGGACACAGCACGGATGCGGAGAGGAAACAGCTCAGCCGTGAGAAGATACTGCATGGAGTTCCAACCCAGCGCCCATCCAAAGCCGGAAAGGAAGATCATGAAAATGGCACCCTTGCTTGCTGGCGTCTGAGATGGCGCGAGGTGGAAGGACTTTACAGTGCCTAGTTGGGGAACGGCAGTGAGGAAGCCAGCAATGTAAATCATTGAGATGGCCTGCATGGCGATGCCAATGAGCAGCGAGCGCTTTCGGCCGATGACGTCGACGAGGAAGAGCGCGCAGGTGATGGCGCCAACTAGCTTAACGATGCCGAAGACGGCGGTTACAAGAAGCCCTTCATTTGTGCCGGTAACGCCGATAAGAGCAAACAGGTTCGGAGCGTAGAGAGTGATAGAACCAGCACCAGACCACTGGGAAAGAACTTGGGCCATGAGGCCAAGGTATATGCGGTAAAGGTTGCTGGGTACTAGAAACATCTCCTTAACAACACCTAGCCAGCCCTGTCCTAAAGTGGCTTCTTGCTCTTCTTGCAGTTGGAGTTGGATGTTGTTGATTTCTTGGAGAACGTATGGGTCATCTCGTGGGAGATTACGAACACGGGACATATTTATAGTGGCTTCTTCATCTTTGCCAACCTTGATGAGGTAGCGAGGGGACTCGTTTTGAGTAAAGGATAGCAGGAAGATAATGCCAGCAAACATGATGTGCAAGCTAGTAGGTACCTCCTAAAGTGACGTTAGCACAGCGACGCAAGGGGGTTGAAAGGGGCGTACCCATCGTGCATGAGTGTGCTCGCCGATATTCACAGAAGCGCCATAGTTGGCAAAGTAGGCAAGGACAATGCCAAGGTAGACAAATCCAGTGAAAACGCACGTGCAAAGACCGCGAATGGATGCTGGGGAAATCTCGGCAAGATAGACAGGGGCTACGACAACGGTCTGACCGACGCCTAAGCCAGCGATGAAACGTCCAGCGTAGACAGCGCCGAGGTTGCCGCCGTTGCCCATAAAGATGGCGATACCAACAATCCAGAGAATACACAGCTGGCGAGTTGCCCAGAGACGACCGATACGATCGCAGACGAGGAAGGCACTACAGGATGATAATAAGTTGGAAGATAGTTTAAAGTTGGAGATGGGAACTTACAGGAGGGCACCACCGACAGAACCGATCTGGACCATAGCAGAGACATTGGCCTTAATGTTAGTCTGCTCCTGAGCACTATAGCTTTTGTAATTGATGGAGTCCTGGAAGTTTTTCGAGTTGAATGCACCGCCGATGAGACCTTCATCGACACCACGTGCGGCACCCATGAGGCCGAAGGAGAAGACGGCGAGCCATAGCCGCCAGTTGAAAATCTCCTTGGGCTCGCCAAGGTCCCTGAGCCTAAATATGTTGACGGGCTTCTTGATACCACCAGCCATGTTTGACGTAACTGGGTTTGTGCTATCAGTGAGAGAGGTTGTGCGAAGGAGGATGTTCGAAGGAGGATGTTCGAAGGAGGATGTTCGAAGGAGGATGTGCCGAGAGGAAACAGGAAACCGAGGAGACGGTTGGTTGGAGACTTAAGTATTCATTTCGCAACAGTCAGTATACAGTCAATGACCGCCTTGGCAATATTTACTAGCCCAAGTGTTGGTATCGGGAACGCGGTCATATCGCCAAGGCGGTTTTATGGATCAGATTACTTAAGCCAGCTATCTAGGGTCGTTTGCTGTGTAGATGACACTGCCAGTCTCCTGAATAGCCTCAAAGTTCCCTCTAAGCTTCTCATATGCTCAGGAGTCGTGGCTTCGCACGTTTCCATGAATTCTAAAGCTGATTCCATGCCCTTAATCGCAGCCTGAATAGAAGGAGGCTGGCTGATAGGTGCTTCACCATATGCTTCCTGATCATCTTCAGTAGCAGCTGTCTCTGAGATTTCAGTAATTAAATGCTGTAATAATTCATCGCCTGAAGCAAAACCATCCATAATCTCAGGCTCAGTCTCATTAGCAGGATTCAGGAAGCTTTGTATGAAGTCATGGATTCTGCCTGAATTTTCCACTGTCTTATAAGTAGCATCTAACTTGGGAGGCATAAGCTGTGTAGGAAGCTGAATTGGACTCTTAACAATAGTGCTTTTCCTAAAGCAGTTGTAGACTGTAGTTGAAGAAACGTCATGGTTCTAGCTTTCTAAAGCCCACCTAATCGCAAAGAGAAGGTTGATGCCATCTAAAGGGTTCCTTTCTTGCTCCTACTCTTGTAACATGAATTGTAGAAGCTTTTGCTTATAATAATTCTTAAAGGACTAAATGATCCCTTAGTCTAATGGTTAGAACTGACTTGTTGAATTTAGAGGTAAGAAGACCACTCGTATATTAGGGGGAGGAGGCTTTACTTCAAAAGCTATGTAGTGAGCTAAAAAGTTATCCATAGTAAGAAGGATTCTCTAAGAGAATTCTACATGCCTATAAAAGGCTCTAACCATAGAGCCATAATGTCTGTTATCATCTAGGCCTTCTTATTCTATCTCTAATGAGCTCCCATTACGTCTACACTAACATTACGAAGGCATCTTAGTGTTATGGCTTTGCTAATTAACTAGAGGGGGAACCTGTTAGTGCCTAATGCATTATAGCAAAAGACAAGGCTAATTTAATCCTTATTCTTCTTAAAGCCTAGCTATCTTGCTAATGACAGTCCCTTAGAAGGTAGCATCCTCTAAAAGAGCCTAGTCTCATCCATGTTGTAGATATCTTCCTCATTATAGTCCCCTGTAAGTGTCACAATTGCTGCTATCTTAATGCCTGCGTTAGAGCTAACAGAGCTGGCTTCTCCGTGTTAAATTCGTGTCTTGAGATTATGTCGCCTTTTAAATCGAGTTAACCATCTAGTAGTAAACTGAGGCTCCTTCTTAGAAGAGTATTATGGGATCTGTTACCATAGAAGTCGTGCTTTCTCTTGTAGAAGAGGTCCGTTCGTAAAGCCTCCCTGGCTCTCGACGTGATGTTGCTAAATCACTAGGAGTCTCTCTAATTCAGGCCAAGCTGCACAGGTCTCTGCTGTGTCTTCTTCGTCGTCGTCGAGGTGCTGCCACTGAGTCCCTAGCGAGTCTGACACAGTGGACTGACCTAGCTTAATGCTGTACTGTCTTTCGAACCACTCAATACAGGCCTTCTGAGTAGGCCGTTGGGTGTGTTGGTGGTAGAATTTGCGTAGCGCACGCCTCTGGTCACGGCTGATCTTCTTTTTGGCTGCCATTTTCGACACAGAAGTAGATCGCGGATCCGATCTTTGGCTGGAATCTTGTCGATATCGCGATCAGTGGTCTGAGGCCACATTTTGGTGTGTTTTTTACCGGGCTAAGGGGTCAGCACCGGATGTGCGGTCTTATCGCCAAGGCGGTTACCGGCTTGGCGGTCATTGACTGTAGTTGGATGGCTGGTCGCATTGTGAGTGAGGGGTGTGTTAATGGGCACTTCCTGTTGATCTTGGGCGTAGGTAGCGGTCCGTAACGTAGAATAGTAGGGCCTAAAACAGTGATCCGTGAAATGCATATCCCATTAATCTAGCTACTCGAACTACTCTATATACTGTAGAATTCTACCCCTGAGCTAAGCTCGGAGTAGAGGTGCAAGTCTCACCAGCTTGGCCGGTGAGCTTGGGCGGCGTTGGCCGCCCATATGTCTCGGGCACGGAGTGAGACATTCCACACTTCCCCACTGCGCTATGGTAGGCGCAACGGGGTATTCGAAGCTCTCTCCAACCCTTCTCCCCGTACCACAGCCAATGATGTGCTGTCGAGTTCGTGGGGATTCAAATAGAGGGGCAGCCCAGGTCACCACTCTTCGCCCCTAATCCTATGATTCTATCGGCGTGCCCGGGGTAGCACGTTGGATTATGCATTCCCCGCTTCCAGACGCTCCGAATGACCAGTGATACTCTTCATGGAATTTGACCCCGCTACTCCATTCTGATAACTTCCGATATGATCTTTCGTATCCCGCTAACTCCTGCCACGTTCTTTGATTAGTGTGGCCGAAATAGGGTGGACCATGTTGGCGTTTGATGGGGATCAGCAAACGACTCCGACACTCCTCGTGTGGCGACAGACTCTTAGCGCAACACAAACCAAGCCCCGCCAAAGAAGCCGTGACCAGACCCACAATCCTGTCAAATTTTAGCCTAGTTCGGTTCTGAGCGGCCCCACATACTACAAGAAGACAATTTCGTAAGCAGGCAAGATATGCACATTAACTAAATCAACCTGCTCACATTTGATCTCTAGAGACAGACAAAGAAATAGTTTGGGCACAGTTTTCTTTCACTATGTTATATATACTCGGCTCTACAAACTCCGTGCCTCTCTTCTTAAATCTAGCACGCCGAGATATCCCACTTAACATCCAAAAACTCGCGCCTGGCAGACGTTGACGGAGCCACCGTTTGGTGCATAGTAATACGTGCAGGTGGTGGCAAAGGTGTAAGACCCGTGCGGGGTCGAATATTCAACAACATCGTCGCTGAAGCGGAGATATGCCGAGTAACCGGAATTGCAGTTCAACCCTTCAGAAACATTTAGTAAGTGCAGGCAATGTAATGAGCATCAAAGCAGATTGATTGATTGACTTACCCCATCCATTGTTGTCACCATAACTATTGACCTTACATGTCCGCGTTCCATTATCATCCAAGATTACTGTCGCGTAATTGAAGGCGTTGATGGTGGCAGTGAAGTCGACGCAAGCCATTGCAGAGCTAGCGAAAGCGACAAGAAGAGATATATTGGTGAGGCGAACCATGATGAACTTTGAGGTTTGTGTGTATTCTTTTTGAAGTTTGTCGTGGTGATAAGGGACTCTGTCTGGGAGTTTTGAATTGTGAGGTTTAGAACGAAGATTTTGTGGATGATGTTTGACTGACTGAAGAGAAGATGAGTTTCAAGACGAAGACAATGAGCGGGGAGAGTCAATTTATAGACAGAATGAACGGACTAATTCCACTTCACTTGCCCATGGCCAGCTATCCTGCGCTTTTCCTACGTCAGGGCCAGTTACCCCATGAAATATTTTCTCTTGGAAATCGTTCAATTGACCTATAGGGACTCGGGCAACTCCAGATTAACTGTGCTCGAATTCGCGCCAATGCTGGGGGATGACCCTCAAACTTCAGATACGATGTGAATAGTCAAAGTTGCGGACAGGTTGCCATAGGATTGGTTTCTTAACTTCAATCGATCGTCAGTCAGATTCCCGTAACCCCTCCGGAGAAACGCCGATCGATAACTATGGCTTCTTGTTCCCTATGCTACAGTACGGCGCAATAAGACACCCCCTTGCAAGGTCTAACTTAAATTGGTCAAGGGGTTACTGTATACAGACTTGAAAAGGTCAAGCCGTTACCGAATAGAGTTAGATATAAATAGGGGTGTGCATACTTTTTGCACCCTACTGTACTAGGAGTGGCACAGGCTGCCAAGCCAGGGACGGGCCAATGCGTGACAGTTGACTTACTTGCCAAAAATCGAGTTCAGCTAAACACAGACAATGGCTCTGACATTTATACTTGACACCGAAAATGAATGTAAAGAGAACCAACCGGACAGCGAGCGAGGTTTGCTTTGTCAAATTTCTTGGGCGAGAAGCGCAGGGCGATTGCTTGAACCCCGCCAAGAGTCATGACAGGAATCAAAGATGCGGGGATGGGGTAGCTGAGGGACGAGCCGTCTTGTGTTTAACAAGATCGGCGTGTACGAGCTGTAGGCTCCAACAAATGAACCCATGCATCACCCACGGCCCGTGGGTGGCTATTTTATGTAAGTAGAGCTGCATTACAGATATCTGTAATCGTAACACTTTTAATATTACATATTACATTACAAGCCACTAAACCCACTTTAGTTTTAGCCAATAGCAGAGCTCCGTTTGCCCTCCTACACACAAACGCTGCAACCCCCCCAATTTCTCCCTCACAAAGCACCCTTTTGCACCACTTCTACGGCCTATTTCGATACTAGAAACTTGATACAATGGTAGGTACGAAGGAAATATCGACTCGAGAGGATAAAAGATATGCCACCCACTTCGATAAGGTCAAAAATTAGGTTGGCAGTGATCGAGGGATTTGTAAACACTAGTGGGAAAAGTCTTAGAACGTCACCTAATATCAACGTAAACACCTTTCCTAGTGCAAGAAATACAAAGAGATCTTATTGAATATAGAAGATGATATAGTTGAAGCAGAGCTGGAAGGACCTATAATTATTGATAATTTAGTAGCAATAAGCATTTGTTTATAGTGTTTTACCACCTAATTTGGCCTCTTTTCGATGGAACTGGATATACATTTCTACGAAATTACAAGCAAAATACGGGGCCACTTGTAGGCCTAATAGGGCAATCTGCGGGCCTAAAAAGACCTATAAATAGGTTGTAATAATGGGAACTACATTACGATTATTTACAGCGAGCTACGTTACAGTTACTAAGTATGATTCTGTAATTACAAATTGTCCACCCCTACCCACGGGACATATCCGGAAGGACTAAGTTGCCAAGCTACCGTATGGAAGTGTTGGCCTGCCCTATGGGGAGATCCGTTGCCGAAGCACCACGCAACAAAGGCGCAAACCTCGGCCTTGCCGAACTTCCAATGTTGGGAGATGCAGCCTGCCCCTAATTTTCGAAATTAACAAACATGTCACTGGTTTTCCTGCTCATGATACTGTAACGATAATAGTTACCTTGTGACCAACATCTTTGACTTGTTAGAATTGAGAACCCACAAAAATTGTACTACTCTTTAAGTCTGCCTACACAACTAGTACAGCTGTCTGCTCACCGTCCCACCGGCCCTCACCCCCAACTTCCCCTCTCCACAAGGTCACGAAGTGCCCATGGCATCCATCACCTATGTTTAACACTAAGTAAATGCCCTTAGTGTAAAATGACCCCACATTTATTATGTAATTTTGCTTAGTCATCATTTAGCAAGTGTGTGTATTAACGATGTTCAGGAGATTAGGCACTAAACATCAACACGTAACAGCACGAGCTAAGCGACGAGCTTTATTAAGAACATTAGTGTTTGAATTCTGCAACGCCGTTTCTCGTTGTGGGTGAGCCAAGGTTGCAGAATACATTCGTGCACCTAATGTATAGCCTCAATAAGTTACTACGTCCTCTTGCCCTAACTCAGCCTCCTCCCTTGCCGCCCTGCAACACACCAACTTTGGCCCTATAGTTGCGCTCAGCCTGTTTTACCTAGCTTCATCTTTCTTCCTTCGTAGATTTACTTGCACATTTACTGTCTTCGCGGACCTTTTCCGTCTTTGTTTCAGCATCATGACTATACTAGCTACGTCTCGTGTCAAGAAAGGCTGTCCTGTGCTGATAGCGCACTCTTGATAACGGGCAACGTCATAGGAATCTTGACATTTGTCGGCGCTGCCATAATAAGCATACAGGTCTACCTTAGCTCAATGAGGAACGCTAATATGGAAATATACAATTTGTCGCGCTAATTGGAATCACGAATCAACGAGGTTCGGCACCTTCGGAACCTGCTTGAAACACAAAATGATATCAGCGGGGTACTGAAGGAGATGCTAGCACTCGGCGTACAGAGGGCTGATGTATTCTTACGAGAATCCGAATATTTGCTCCATCAAATCCGTTGCGGTACTGGAGACAAAAGAGGACGGTTTTTGACGAGCGCGAAGTTTGTTTACAGCGTGGATGACCTCAAGAAATGCATTGCGGAGGCAGATGACGCGTTGTGCATAGTAAGGGGGTCAACAACTGGTGCATTATTACAGCCCCGAATGCCCTCTCAACACGATGACTTGGATGATTGGCGTCGCCATCGCCAAGAGCTCCATTCAGGCCCTCCTCCTCAAGATATAACTGGTGCTTCTGGTACGCCGACCTTATCTGTGGCAAGTATGCCCCAATATGAGCGAGTCTTTCGCTCCTTTGTCTTTGCTCAGCCTTGAGACGAAGATAGTCCTTCTTTTCTGCCCAGGTATAATCGGTATCCGCGTCAGATGGTTCAGGTAGGAGCTACATCAATATCAGTCGATGGCCTCAGCCTCCCATAGTAATGACTCACCCGTGTGTTGGTGGCCATCACGCTTCGATCTATTTCGACATAGGAGGGATCGTAGATATACAACTACACTAGGTCAGCACATGCTGTACTGGTGAGGGAACCCGGAAACATACCTCGTTATCCTCCCACTTCGCAACGATCACATGTCCAGGCGTCGCATGCGCCTCCCAGATCGCCCTCTTCTCCTCATCCGTAAGTGTGTCGTCCTCAATCCAACCTGCTCTGTCTGCTGCCTTGAAATTCGTCCAAGGGGCCAAAGCCAAAATAGCCACCAGATTTATCGTGCCCGGACTGCGCCGGAACGTACTATGCATCAGGTCGGTCAGCTTCCCACAATCCCGTACGTAAGCGACCAGTTCGTCGTTTGTGAATTTCTCGCCATTGGGATCCTGGTTTTGAGCCGCTTGGACGCGGCGGAGATGAGTTTCCGCCTTGCTGCTGTTCTCGTACTCCAGTTCTTGCGGAAACACGTGGATGTGTCTCTTTTCCCCTTTGCCAGACGCTTTGTTGAACATATCCGCCGCCGACTTTATCTTACCTAGGAAGGATTCAATATCGGTGCTGTCGGCGTGTTCATCGGGCTCCTGGCCTCGGAGGGCTACAAGCATTCCCAGGGCCCGTTCATTCTCGGATATGCTTCCCATCGTTGGTTCTGCATAGACGTCAGTTTGGAAGATTGGGTCAGAGAGGGCGGCTCACCTTCGCTATATGAGAGGCTGGGTTCTTGGGACGGAGCTGGAGCTGGTGCTGTAGTCGGAGCTGGGTGTGGGTCTGGTGCAATCCAACAATGGACAGTAGGACGAAGCGGATGTTGTCGTAGATGCTGGTGCTGGAGCGAGGGATGGAGATGCTGAAGTGGGTTTGCGTGGGGTGAAGCGGTGGTAGGGACAATTCCTGAGCTTGAGCTGGGATGTATCGAGAGGGCCAGATTCGAAGTGGGCAAAGGATGTGTGTGCTGAGGTTGGAGGGCAGCAATTGAGGGTGAGGATGAGGCTGTGGAGAGGACAAGAGCTGAGCTTGAGCTGGGCTGTATCCAGATGGCCAGAGTCGAAGTGAGCAAACGATGTGTGTGTGTTGAGGTTGGAGAGGAGCAAATGAGGGTGAGGGCAAATCTGCCAGTGAAGGTGAAAGTGAAGGTGAAGGTGCGGAGGAGGCAGTGGAGCTGAAGACGAAGGTAGAAGAAGTATGCAGTGGAGAGAAGAGCTGGAGTAGAGACGGAGGGTTTGGTTCTGACTGGAATGTTGGGTAACGTGAACTCCGAACTGACACTCGGCGAAAGCCAAGGCTCGGCGAGAGAAGGTTATAATACTAGGCCCAAGGTTGAGGTAGGAAACCAAGCTCTGAACCCGACTTGAATATGGACCGAGTATTAAAAACCCGGCCGAAGAGGTAAGACGGACTCCCCCTTGAATCGGTCAAGTGAGGCCAAAGCTACGGGGTAGCCGTTGTACAAGCTTCTACTTAGATCCTATAATGCATACAAGTAATGGAACTGTCAAGGAAACCACTATACGATCTGAATTTAACAAGCTTTAAGCCACACCGTTTAGAGTAGCATATGCCCATTATAACTACATCAAATGCTATCCTCTGTGCCAGGCATGTAATCCCTGGTGGAGTCCCCTGCAAAGAACCATGCACACAAAGTTTATATAATCTCAGTCGCGAGGTATGCCGCGCGGGGTTTGGCGCCCGCCCGATCGGGTAACGCGCGTGCACAGGCCTGCCGCCGCTTTCGAGTTCTATAAAAGGGCCACTCCCTCCCCCCCGACTGTTTCTCTCCACCGTCGCTCCTCCCTCCCAACATTCTCGCACCTGCTGCGCTCATCGTGCGACGCTTGGCCCCCTTCGCCCCCTCCACACTGCATGGCCCCTCCCAACGGATCCCCCTGCTCGGCCTTGCCGCAGCTGAAAACCCGCAGTGGCACATGAACGCTTCCTAGAGCAACAGCCTCGATTTACGCCCTCCGATGACTGCGCCTTCCATGCCACCGAGCTCTTTACGATGGCAACGAGGCCTTTGAGCATCGATGTCTAGTCGTCGGATCGGTCAAGATGCGAGAACGAGCTGAGCTGCGTTCCGCTCGACCTGCTTCTCTTGCGCCCTTCCTCGTCGCCGCGCACATCTGAAGCCTCTTGCGACTGTGGAATGCGCAATCTGCCTCGAGAGTGCCTTGCGCCATGACCTAGCCAATCGCAAAAATGCCTCGTGGTGACGTGGCCGGCCCTTGTGTAGACCGCCGCGCGGCACATTTTGCGAAGTTGCGAGTTACGGGCACTAGCAGCGACGACTGCCTCAGTCTAGTCTGATCTTCGAGAGAATGGCCGATTTGAGATCGAAGCGGAGATCCCTCCCGAAGGCCATCGCGACCGCGACCATCCCTGTGTTGCAGGTTGTTGCCGTTCACCTTCGTTTCGAGGCGCTCATTTGGGAATACTACTGGGATTGCGGACAAATGGATACGGAGAGCGGTCAATCATTGGAGTCAGGCAGGCAGTGTCGTCTGACCTCAGATGCCGCTCCATCCGGCCTTTTCATGGTTGGTTGGGGCTTGCAAAGCGATCGCCTTCACAACATGCACAGTCTGGATATGGTTCCCTGTTTTGGCAGCAGAGGGGCCGACTGCAGCTCTAAACTTTCAGCTGGAACCCAGACTCCGCTCTTGAGATTAGTCACATTGCAACAGCCCAATCAACAGAAAGCCTCGGACTACGACGTGTCTTGCCTCTCTTTGACGCATGTCTGGTTGGTGGAATCGGGGTCAAGCTTGTGGCGGAAAATTCACTGCCTGGCTGCAGAGCATGGAAAAGGAAGGGGGTGACGCACGGAGCGTGAAGACCAGGGAAGCAAAGGAACTCGCGGATTCTAGCGAGTCCAGAGAGCGGAGCGACCGTCCGAATCTCTATATAAGCTCCTTCATTCCGCTCGAGAGATTCGTTTTAAAGACCATTCTCCCAATCAGTGTCCTACTCTGTTCAGCATGGCTACCGTGAATATGAACTGTGTTGAATTCTATATCCCCAATCCCGCATTGAAGGCCTTACACGCATAGCTAACGAGGTTGGTGTTGAAAAAGCACCTACCATCTCTACAACCTAGCATATCACCACCTAGAGACGTAGAGTTAGCACAGAATTTTCAAGATAGTGACTCGTTAGATGACTCTTTCCATCTCTTAATGAGTTGTTCTAGGGCGCCTGAAACGGAGACACCCCTTAGATGCCACATCAGAACCACAAGCCTCTCTATATCTCGAAGCGCTAACTGATTGACGAGAGCCGTCTGCTTACTAATGCTACAATCCTGAACTCAGTCTATGTGCTAGGTAATAATCAAAGTAGGTTTCTTAGCTCGCTTTTGTATGCCTATATACGTTACTAATTCCACGTAGAAGAGCCCCTAATTATCGAAGATGATAGCGACGATGAAAGCAATGACGAAGCTAAGGCTAGAGTTGCCTTAAGTGATCTCTAGCCTTAACTTCTTGCCAGCATTAAGGACCAAGACGCGAGCAAGTGTGGAATGGCCACTTAAGATACTACCTTAACTACTAGCAGCCTATTTAGCCTGTCTACTCCTTAAGACTTAGATTACCTTAGTGTGGATTGTTTCTCTAAGGATAGACAACAACGCCTATCTTTCGCAGAGCTAGACTTGACATTCCCTGTTTAGGTTTAACGACCTTCTCTAAGTTGCTCTAAGCTAGCTAAGGTAACAGGTCATGATCAAATTCACTAGGGTGTTAAGAAGGCTATAGTTGACGAAATGAGGCCTTCTTTATTACGCGAGAGGGCTTATTGATTATGTAACTATGGTAGCATCTATAATATTAAGGATGAACTATGACAAACTTTAGTAGTAGTAGGTAGATTGCTACCTTTAAGCATAGCTTACTCCTAATATAATTAGATGGACTAGGAAAGTTAAAATAATATAGGCGTTTAAGGTATTTTACATAAAAAATGATTATAAGAAAAGATGATTAAACAGTAGCATTGCTAATAAGAAGAGTAAGAAAACGAAGACTAGGATGATATAGAGGTAATTAGTAGCAAGGATAAGGGCCTAATTAGCTACTACTAGCAAATAAAGGAGAGCCTTTAGAACTAACATATAGAAGATGAGACCATAGTTATAGCCCCTCTCTTATAAGACTATAAGTATAGCATTAAATTATATAATAAGGGTAATAAGGATAATAAGGATAATGAAGATGACAAGGACAAGGATGTACAGCCTTTAAGATGACAAAAGCACTACTACATAGAGTCTAACATAACTAAAACTACTACTTATAAGAAGGTCTATACATGCTTATCTACTATAGCCTAAGCCTAGACCTACACTACTTAAGGTCCTATAGTTTCTTAGAGTTTACTAGCTAATGTAGAGTTAACTCTAGGTGTAGACTACTAAGAATATCCTTTATAGGGCTTCCTTAAGTACATGAGGATTAGATGAGAGATAACTTATAACCTAGAGTTTAGGCTACTAGATCTTCTAGATTTGTTTAGATCATTAATTAGTCTCTATATATCAAATTCCACATCTAGTAGGGAATTAGTTAGAGGATTAGCTAATTTATAGGTTTATACATCTTATATAAAGAGGTTATAGCTAGCTCTATAGAAGTAGAGAAAGTAACTACCTTTATAAGAATGAATTATAAGTAGACCTAGTAGGCATTAACATACTTAGAAGATAATGACAAACTATTAATATAGCTAAAAGAGAAAGATAAATTACTATAGGATGAAATAGTAGAGTACTTCTTAGAAAGGACTAAAGGGACATTATAAGTATACTACTACATAAAGCTAAAGAACTACTTATAGACGTTTAAGTATAAGAAACGTAAGATAACAAACTTAGCTAAAGAAAGTAGAGAAAGATATCTATCTAGGTTTTTAATGAACTTACTTAATCCATAGCTTTAAGATGCTCTTTTTTCTTCTATATTAATTCTACTAGTAACTACTAACTTAACTAAGGATGCTTAGAGAAGCATACTATTAACTATACTAGGAAACATAGAAAGTGTAGAGGTTTAGCTACTTTATAGTAGCTAAGGAGTAGAAAGTAATCTAGTTAACATTAACGCTATAAAAGGGAGGTAGGAGGTTAAAGTGCTACTTGCTAAGTTAAAAGTAGGTAATGTAATTTAGTACCTTATAAAGTAGGTAGGCTTCTAGGATAAGGCTAATATGTGGTAGAAATAGAATAACATTAGTTTAGATCTTATTAATGACTTTAAAGCAAGCTATTAAGGGAACTATTTAGGCATGTAGTTACTTAAGAAGCAAGAACAGAGAAGAAGGATTGAGTATTTTGTTAAGTAGATGAGTTGTCTAGTAGTTGAGAATTCTTAGGAGAACGAAGTTATAATAAACCATGAACAAATATTAGAGTTTAAGGCAATGTAATAGAGTAAATCATTATATTGTATTTATTAAGTAGCAAGCCTTTGCTTAAAGAAGAGATGAGTTTCTTTTTGTAATAGATTATAGTTTTTTTTTAGCTATATTTTCACTATTAGCTAGGAAGGCGTTTAAGGAGCTTAGATATGTACTAGATCCTTTATAGTTAAACTAAGGATATTTAAAGCAATTCACGTTAAGATGAATTTCTTAGTTCTATTCATCTAATGCTTTGATTACATTTTATACTATTACTATACCTTACTTTAAACACTAATTAGGTAGCTAGCCCCCTAGTATTAGCCTGCCCTATGTACTAAGAGATGTACCATTATAGCTAATTCTAATACTATTATAGGTTTCTCTTATATAGATGATTTCATCTTCTACAACTCTAAGCTTGTCCTTTGGTATCCATAGGACTAGAGGGTTAGAAGTAAGAGTTTTGTCTTAATAAGGATCTTAAAATATCTGTATTATAACATGTGTATCTTTGCCTTTACTTCTAGTTTAAGCTACTAGCTGCTTAGAAATGGGTTACAAGGATAACTAATGTAGTCCACTTCTATAATGTAATGAAAAATGAAATAGCATAGTAAAGGCCATAGTAACAATCATAATTATTACTTGTGTAGTGTATGTAGCATTCTTATTAGCATTGTAGGTAAGAAAGAATAGGCTAGTAAGGCATAATTCTATAAAATATATGCTTGTCATTAGCTAATGAATTGCTGTTAGATAAAACAGGCTAAAACAGGCTAGTGGCTCTAAGCTCTAAATTAGAGAGCTTTAGAGGGTAGAACTAGTATAGAACCTAAACTACCCTAAAGTAAATCATACTAAAGACTAAAATAAGAGGAGTAATAACTAAATAGATAAGTCCTATACAATTAGTATTATCTTAATAGTAGCTAATATAGAAAGCATACCTATACATACTATATTTATAAAGACTAGGACAAAGATACTCTATTTTTAAAGCCCTAGGCTCTATCTTCTCATCTACTTTTACCTTAGAGATTTGTTAAACAAAGGAGAGAGAATAGGCAAGCTTATAAGTCTAGTAGCCTATATAAGAGTAGAGGCAAAGGTTATAAAAGCATAAATTATAATATAAGAGAAGAAATAATTAGACGCCTTAGGCAAATTCTAGGCAAGTAGTATTAGTATCCCTTTAACTATATCTAGTAACTATCTAATAATAGTAGTAATACTAGCTAGTAACAAGATAGTAAGGAATACTTATATAAAAAGGAAAGAGAAGTAGTAGATCTAAATGTATTTCTCTACACCCTAACAAGAATGTAGTCCTTATGTATTTGTAAGAAGGTGTAGTATGCTTAGGACTATAGTAGTAATAAGAGATAGTATTACAGGGAGTGAGACTCCTTAAATAGTTGCTAGGGTCTAACTTAGGAGCAATTCTAGCTGTCTTAGCTAAGGGACAACATAAGTTAGGTATCTGATCTAAGAAAGTGAGCCTGTGATTGCTACTAGAAGCTTAAAGCTAAGTGTAAGCACATATAGCAGTAATAGAGTACACAAAAGCAGTCTGAATAATCTATTACCACTAGCTAATTAAGACTTTTAACTATATAATATCTGCTATAGTTGTCCCTTTTTTAAGCATCTAGGACAGAGGAGCTTATGCTTTAATTACAAGAGTTATAGATAGCATTAAGAGATCTTTATTAAAATGAACAATAGCTAAATTCACCTTAGGGAACCCATTAGAATGCTGTTAGCTCTACTGTATCTTAATATTATACTAAGCAACTTCTATACAAAAGTGATAGATTGCATTAATCTTAGCCCTAAAACAGCAAGAAGGCAGCTATAAAAAGGCTAGAAGTTATGTTAATAGATGATCCTTTTAACATAGATATGTCATCTATAGCAGTAAGGGATAGGGGTAACCATCATCCTTTCTATATAGCATCTGATGATTTTTTAGACAATTTGCTTTTTGTATAAGACGCGTCTTAGCAACCCCTATATTTCTTATAAACGCATCTTGTTGTAGTAGCTTGCAATGTAAGCTACTATACTCTTGATTTATTAGTATACTATTAATGCCACTAGAAATGCTATAGAAGTGCCGCTGAATTTCATCGACGGAGAGCTGCTGCCCCTTTGATCTTGATACGATGAGGAGAGATGAGCTATCATTGCTCTTCGATGCTGTAAAGATACTTCGAATCCTAGAGTAATCCCGGAGCTCCTGTTGAAGGATATAACAGACCGAAATAACTACTAATATTGCGAGAATAAGATGCGCCCAGTATGTGTCTGTGAGCAAGTCCCTTCTGCGACCACAAGTCGGCTGCGCAACCTAGGCGTCAAACGGTGCGCGGTACGCAAACTACCTAACGGGAGGCACGTAGCCCTCTCGTCGGGCGGCACGCAGCCTTCCCGGCGAGCAGTCCAGTCTGGAGCTGAAATTCAAACAGTTACAATCGATTATGTGGTGTGTGCCGTTGATCTTTTCTAATTTTGGGTGTCCAGTAGGCGCATTCTGAAATCTCAATAGGAAAGGGACTGAGCACTTCATCAATTTCAACGATCGAGATCGTCGGTTAGCGCCGAGCTGGTGCTCGAAATATGCACCAACTGTCCCAGAATGGCATATTCCAATTTCAACTTGACACTATACACCATCGCTTTGAATGTAACATGAATGGTGAAAAGACCCGTATATTGAAGGCTGATGATGGCCACGTCCATAATAATCATCACCAGGTTTGTTATTAGGAGTTCGATCAAGATGCCCTTATTACGACCTTTAGGTCGAAGTTTTAACAGTTGGACTGCTTTCCAAGCGTATATAGTCGATAATATAGTCTCCTGCACTGAGAATCCTACTAACTGTATTCGTTCAAAGATAGAAAATGCTGTCGTAAAACCTCTGGATTGGCTGCCATGGGAGCCGATCTCCAGCACAGAACCTGGGATATGTAGCAAAATCGCATTAATTATGATCATGCCAAGCGTGGCGCGAAGGATCTTTCGGTTTGAGACGATTAAGTGGAGTCGTGACCAGAGGACCAGCGACTGCCCGGTCACCATCCCCGACCACGCCACGTCTTCCATCACGAGTGCGAAATAGTTGGAAAAGGAGACAAAAAGGATTATAATATAACCGAGCGCGAACGGAATAATGCTGATCGACGCGATAAGGAGAGACAAAAAATAACATCCTCTGTATCGTTTGAAGGTCAAAAAGCAGAGCCCCACGAGTTCAATGGAATTGTACCAAGCAATCCCAACGAAGCACCCAATGATGACTGTGGCCGTAAAATCGCAACTAACGGATTGTTTTGATGAGAGGCTGCTGTTACAGTTGGATCCGTCGCCGATCGACATAAGGGCTTTTTTTTAGGTCTTTTTAATTGGAAAGACTTTTAACAAGCCATTTGAGGTGGTGGATCGCGTAAGAGGTGCCTCAATTTGTTGAACACATAATTGGAGTTTAACGACTTAATTGAGAAACTATAGGGGCCGAAGCCCTATATATACAAAGCTGGTATACAGGCTACGCACGTGAAGCGTACTACTAGGAACGCAGTTCCAACACAATTCCATGATCTCACATGATTACGAAATTCTTTCATTCTTGTTGAAGGAAACCAGACTTTCGGGAATACGGTGGTGTTGCACACCAAAACCGACAGATTTCTCCGGGGGATCGTCCAGTTCCCAGGTTGGCTCGGTTTGGCCGGTGGCTTGCACTATTGGCAGCTACCGTACTCAGTCAGCTGAGCTCCGAGGAGCTCAGTCTGTCAGGGGCTTCGGGATAGCCCCCGAGCTCTACAAATACTGTACGTAGGCCCGTAGAGTAGTGTAACAATTCAATTGATCTATTTATCCTAAATACTGTATACACTGTTGAGCTTTCTGCCCGCTACGCCGAAAGTCAGAAGTTCCGGCCACCGGAGACGTCTTACAATTTGTGTGCGGTCCCTGTATTCCGGTACTTCCTCCAACACACATCACAGTGTCACGAAGCCACGTGACCACGTGCCACAGATCGCTTCTTGTAATCATGCATACCCCCTTCTAAGGACATCTCGCGTTATTCTACCTTTACTTCCTCGCGTTACGTCTTGTATCTAGAACCAACCATAGCTATCATATATTATCGTATCTGATTCATGCGTATCTGATTCATGAGCCAGACCGTGACACGTACCTATTACGGTACTGTAAGAAGATCATGTAGTTACTCCGCAATGTGCTGTCAGAACCATACTGGGTGGATCCGTGAATGTGGCGGCCCGTCGACTCACTTGAGAAGCCGATCAGCAGGGCTGAGCGGATCTGGCAGTTACTCTACCTGCCATGTGGTCTATGCCCGGGATTGCGTCAACCCGTCTTCTTGGCGGAGCGGCAACTATTCACGTGTTGGATTTTTACTTCTCTCACTACAAGGACTCAGGTTAGTCCACATGGTGTTAAACAGAGTCCGTTCGGCTGTGATATACCTCTTAGAATTGATGTGAATCCGATACTGGGTTTTTTGCCGTCGGCATCGGTGGGCGCGACATCTCAACCGCTTCGAATGAGTTCGTGTCGCTCAACCCCCTCCTCGATCCTTCCTTTGTCTCCTGTCTTGCACCTCTGTATATGTTTTTTACTGGAATACAGCACCGTACAGGATTACGGTACCGTACAATATTACAGTACCGTAGTGGAATACTGTACCGTGCTGGATTACAGTACGTACAGGATTACAGTACTGTAGTGGATTACAGTACCGTACGGGATTCCAGTACCGTGTTGGGTTACAGTACCGTAGTGGATTACAGTACCGTGCTGGATTACAGTACCGTACAGGATTACAGTACTGTAAAGGGTTCTTGTAACGTAGAAGATCCTGTACTCTGAAGTGCGCCGTCAGAACCATATTGGGTGGATCCGTGGATGGAGGGCCCTCGACTTAGTGAGAAGCCGTGAACCCCGATCAGCGGGGCTGAACGGACCAGGCAGTTTTGCTCCACCCGTTGTATGGTCTGTGCTCGGGATCGCGTCATCCGGTCTTATTGGCGCAGCGGCATCTACTAGGCTCCTACGCCCCAAACGCTCCAGCGACCCACACGCCTCTCACGCCCACCGCTCTTACGACCAATCACGGCCTCGAGAGCTCCGCTCCTGAGATCGCGATTGTCGTGGGACCACATGGAAGCGTGAGACCGACGGGCCTGAGAGCGCATGAGGGTAGTAAGTCTAGCTATGGCGTGGGAGCGTGTTGTTCGAAGGACCATTGGGGGTCCCAATCCTCACTGATATCAAGCAAATCGTCAATAAAACTTTGAGGCAAGTTCTTACCCGGTGTGAACTGTCTCTCATTGACTGATCATTACGAAGACTGTTCACTGTGAGCATTCCAGCTGGATGTTCACTGTAAGCAAGAAGCTTTAGAGCCCCAAGGGATGAAAAGTCCTATTTGCTATCTAATGCGGCCAGCCATGATGATAAGGAAGGATAGGATTTCTCGGTCTAGATGGATATAAGCCTTATATTTATAGCGGTCGTTCAATAGCAGAATATTTCTACAGGGGTATTCCTATTACGGTCAGTTTCAGGTGATAAGCTCACTTTGCGAATTTCAAAGAATCTGGAGGAGGGGGACATAAGTACCGATTCTGCATGAAATGCGGTTCAATGGTCGCGTTCTTGGTATAACGCCTTGACTCACTAGCGCAGGGACCAAAACAAAACATCACAACTATTCTCATCGGTTCTGGTGTTTGGACCATAGAATCTGGAAGAATGGAAGAGCATTCAATACGTACCGAGTCTGTTTGAAGTGCACTGCAGGGGTGGCATTCATGGTTTAGCACCTTGACCTACTAGCGTATGGACCGAAATGAAATATCCCACCTTTCGCATCTTTGGGTATTTGGACATCATACTCGCGAAGCTACATTCAATGTGGACTGTTCCATCATCTACAACACGGTTGTTAGCCAGAGAAACACACTACTAATCCGTAATTACTCTAATGCGATGCTATCTGCTGATCAAGGCGAAGATTCACCGAATGTTTCGAGCACCGTAGATCCGGACAAGGTCTAGCCTGTTCCTTCGTCTGCTTCATTTATCTTGTTTCCTTGGCATCCTTCATCATCAACCTGAGCCAGGCGTGGGCATTACACTACCAAGTTGGTTTGGATCATAAGATGGATATCTACGACCTCACCGAGGCGACAGCGCGCACCGTTCTCTCCGACTCCAACGACTACCCGCCCGCACATGATACATCCATGTCCAGTTCCCCCGCTGCTACCCCGCCGGGACTCGACATTGCCGATGTCTGGCAATTCGTACTTAATTCTCCGCACTTGTATCGTTTCAAAGCCACTAGCTTCGTGCGCACTAGAACGGTCTTTGGCATCGGCGAGGGAGCTTGCTACCGTGTTGATAGGGCGAGGTGAATAGCGAACACGGTGCATGGGTTTTGGCTATCAAGTATCTTAAGAGTGCTGAGAATCCGTCGAGGAAAGTGGATGATGTGGAGAGTAGGAGGCCGATTGAGGCTGTGCTGCGGGAACTGCGAGTTCTGACACATAACCTGATTAGGGACTGCGAGAATATTGTGCAGCTGCTTGGATATGGATCAAGGGCTGTGGACGAACATATATCGCTGTATCTTGTTGCAGAATTTGCGGCGCATGGGACGTTGAGGGGCTATCTGGGGAAGAAGAGGAAGGCGGGTAAGAAGGCGTTAATTGTGGAGAAGATTAAGTTTTGCACTGATATTACGAATGGTTTGGCTGCATTGCATTCGTGTGAAGTAGCCTAGGGAGATGCGAAGTTGGAGAATACGCTTGTTTGTGAGACTGATAGCGGTAAGATTATTGCGAAGCTTTCGGATTTTGGACACTAGATTCTTGACGACGAATCTAGGTATATTAGGACAACTATCTTTAATCCGCCGGCAGTACGACATGGAAAGTTAACTTCGACGCTAAGAGAAGATCACTACAAAAATGGTATCTTTTCCTATGGCTTGATGGTGTGGGAGATTGTGCAGGATGGCCGAAGATATGTTGACCCTAGACATCGAGAGGATCCCATCACTTGGCTCAATGGGTTGCCTAGAGATGACCTCCTGCACCTTGCATAGCTAGCTACTCATAAACTTCTACTGGCTGACGCATCCAAAATTACACTACTGCAAAGGGTGCTAGAGTCTGCCTTGAGGGACGACGCAGCGGATCGAGTAACTATTCAGGAAATTATGAGGCTTTTCAACTTAGAACGAGAATTTGTGGCAAAAGAAAGGTTAGCCTTTGCGCACTAAGTCTAGAAACCTTGCTGACGAGATCTGTTTCTAGTAAAAAGACAATGATATCTTCCTTTGGCACATCCTAACTTTCAACACTTGAAAGATGGTCTTTGTACCAGGCTGATGTAAGTATGCAACAAATTTGCTATCAACCCAAGTAGCTAACAGGACAGTCACATGCAACCACAATTTCCTTTCTGCTGCAGAAAAGAATATTCGCGAGATTGCAATCGATGGTCTCTACCCATCCAGATCCGAGCATTCTCGGAAGAACTCTGTTCGAGTTGAGCATGCGTTATCTCTACGGTTTTAGAGTCTAGGCCGATCAGGAGAAGATGCTCGAATCACTACGGGAAGCTACGTTGCTGAAACTTCCTATGGCCATGGGGATTTGCCACAGAATACATCAATCATATTCGCGGGGTCTTCCCCAAACCTTACCTTGTGGCCACCCCACGCTCGAGGCGGAAGATCAATTGTGTAGACTTCCTACCGAGAAATACTTTTCGGCCCGTATTTGACAGCACGAGAAATTGTTTCAGCAATCTATTTTACAGATGCCTTTTGATCTTTACTCGGATGATGCTCTGATTGCGAAGGATCTTAGTTTCATACAAATCGATGAGCTACAGAATATCATTAAAACGGGAGACATCAATATATCCACTCTTGTTGGAAGGACTTCATCCCTTGATGTTACGCAGTTTGGAACTCTCCTTCACCTAGGAAGCCCCCCGGTCGTAGAGCTTCTTGTCAATGCTGGCGCAGATGTCAACCTTCACCGGGAAGGCTGTGGGACACCTGTGACAGCTGCGTGCTGAGGCGGCAATTCGGAAATTGTCCAATTCCTTCTTTGCAACGGTGCAAGTGCAAAGCGCCTAGGTGGCAACGGGCCCTGGTTTTACAGAAAGAAGTTCTAAAAGGATATCAGAACTTGTATAATGGAGGAAACAAGGATGTTCTACAGGCTCTATTTGATCTTGCATCTCTGAACCACAGTTTGGAGAACTTGGAAGAGGCGGCAACGCTACATCAACGGGCACTCTAGGGTCGCCGAAAATTACTCGGGGACTCACATGAGGATACATTGAGCAGCATCAAAATCCTAGCGATTCTATACGCTAACATGGGACGCTAGGAAGACGTACAGCCCATTGCCCATGAAATGTACACACGAACACTTGAGAAATACGGCGTCGATAATGCAAAAACAGTTGAAGCTAGGCTGGGACTCGTCAGTGCATATCACTTTTTACAGCTCTGGCCAGAAGTTGAAGAGCTCTAGAAGCGCGTTGTCGAGATATCGAAACGAACTCTTAGGGTCGGTCATGCTAACACCATCGAAGCTATAGATATCCTTTCTAAGACATGCAGCAGCCAAGGGAAGAATAAGGAATGTAAACCTCTTAACATCGCTATTTTGGATCACAGGCGACAAGCTATAGGACCAAGGGATGAGAAAACGTTACAAGCAATGAGTAATCTAGCAAGTACTTACGCGGAGATTAAAAAGTATGACGAGGCTAGAGAGTTGAGATTAGAGATGCTAGAGATATACCGCGGAAAGACAGGTGAAGATAGCGAAGACTACATTGACACTAAAATCAAGCTTGCAAATATATACTGGTACCAAGGTCAACTGACTGAAGCAGAGGCGCTCGAGCTGTGGAATCGCCAGCAAAGACCTACGTTATTTATGAGCGAATGCGAATAGTCGGAACTACAGGGCACGGACGATTAATGGCCTCCCATCCGTTGAAAGAATCCGAGGGCTACGGTCAGGGATAACCACGCAAAATTGCTAGCGATCCCAACAATGATCATAACCGTCACTTAAGGCACGCAGATAGGAGCTGTTCTAATGTCATACAATGTAGTTCTTAATGTGCTCTGTTTGAAAGTTAAGCTCCCTTATAGTTTAAGGAGTCTTTGAAGTCTAATTGTTACTCTTAACTATAGGAGGGGTTAGAGTTCTTAAGTATAGATTTAAGTAAGAGAGGACATTCTACAGCTCGTACAAAACTAGTCCTATAGCTTAGAATCTGCTCTTAATGTTCTGCTTAATAAACGTAGCTTTAAATGCTTCTTTAAATGTAGAGAGAAACTTAAGCTTTATAATATGATTTAGCTAGTTCTATATAAAGCTTTTAATCTAACGTCTATACAAAAGCTTTAGTAGAGCAAAGTAGCTAACATCAAGTAGCTAAAGAATGTATAACAAGTGTAGTAGCATATAGAGGGTAATTATCTTCTGTTCTATATAGTAGTGTTGAAATTAAGGTTTCATAATAGGAGTTATTACTACTATAAAGGTAATTATAAGCTTAGAAGTAAAGAGT
>KV454655.1:38335-131087 GCA_001662585.1 Pseudogymnoascus sp. WSF 3629
AGTGGATTTAACACTTTAATTAGCATACAAATGCTCATACGATTAGAACCTATTACCTTCTTATTCTTAATAGACATAAGAGCTACCTCCTACTTCATTAAAGTTATAGATATTCTACTCTAAGATTCTATATTTTATAACTATGTTTTGTATAAGGGAGAACTACTCTTAAATTATCTTAGGATTTTTGCATTTTACTCATTTATAATCATACTTCTAACTAAACTTTGCTTTGATTTCTATATAATGCTTTATGAAGTTAGTAGTCTAGTTAATCCTAATAGGGCTCTTGCCTTATTTAGAGAGTAGGAAGTCTGTCATTTCTACCCTAGCTTGTAGCTAGGGTAGAAATCCACGTGAATCTAAGTTAAGGATATACTAAACAAGAGCTAACTCTTCATATAGAGTCAACTTCTGTAAGTTAGGAATAGAGTCGCGTTAGGAAGTCATTCCTTAAATTCATTAATGTACTGTCATTTAAGGGATATTATATAATTCTACAGCTTGTTAGATACTCTTTAAATGTCCATTTTTAATTGCTTAGATAGCCTTTAGTATTCTATCCTCTTTATTAGAGTCTTAGGCTTGTGTTAGTAGTAGCATGTTACCTAGAGTTAAGTTAACGCGTTTTGGTGTTTTCATGGGCCACTTGCTTATGTAGGCCACTTGTATGTGAAATATGTTATAGGGTATATGTTTAAGGTTAGAAATATATTAAGGTAGTATAAGTAATAGATTATACTAGCAAATGCTAACGTGCCCTTTTCTAGCTTTAGACTAAGTTACCTACTTAAAGAGAGAGAACAACTTGATTTTAGTTAAACATTAGAATTAAATAGTTATAGGTGCTTTTTACACTTATATTAGCCCTAAGATTCACTAGGTAAGGGTTTAAGTAAAATGAAATAGCTTAAAGCTAATATACAACAGCTGGATGTGCTAATTTAAATACATTTAGATGCCTTTAAATCTAGCTAAACTAGTAGGTAGAGCATGAAGCTCTATATAGCAAAAGAGTAACTAGGAAATATTATTAACTAATTATTAGCACTACATATCTAGATATGGTGCACTTTATATCATAAAATATTATATAGTATGAAGATTGTTTAAGGAATATCTAGATTAGTATAGTAGCCTATAGCTAAGTTTGTGTAGTAGCTATAGTACCTAGAGTATAATTCACTTAGTATACATAAGGAAGAGTAGTATTATAGTATATAGCATAGTATTATAGTAATTTAATTAATTGTCCTATTTATTCTAATGGATCTATATAGTATTTATGGCCTCTAAGGCTTCTAAAGCTATAGAGTAGGCCCTTACTAGCATGTAGAGTTCTTACTTACCCTAGTAAGGACCATGGGACAGCTGACTCTATAGTAGGGATTACTAGCTTTCCTAGGCTAAAAGCCTAGAATCTCATGGCCACTAGTCCTAATTCCTAACAGAGATGTTATAAGGCCTAGACCACGTGACTTTAATTAGAGAGTGCCTTAAGATATGAGCTAGTTAGCTCCCTTAGCTATGTATTCTTAAGCCATGGCCCCTAGAGAAATAGAGACATTTACAAAATAAAGACTAATATCTATATACTAATATCTACATACTACTAACGGATTTTATTATTATGCCTTAGTGTTTGGCAACCTGTATCTAGATCTAATCCTTGGCCCTCATGGATAGGATATGATCCATCTAGCGTCTAACGGATAGATATGGGTTGTATCTAGATCTTAAGGATAATGAGGCTTAAAATATGAGGCTTAAAATATATAATAGAATAGTATAGCTATATAACTAATCTTCCCCCTCGTTATTAGCGTCTTTGGCTTTGCTTTCTTCTGCTTCTAGTATATGACCCTAATCTCATAAGCAAAGTAAATATCAAAGCATTTTAGGTAAGAGCCTGTTCCTCTTCTTCGTAATAATATCAGCTCCATTACTAAATACCCGTTTGGATGGAGCTGATGTTACGGGAATTGCTAAGTGGTCTTGAGTAATTGTAGCAATAATTAGATACTAATATTGCTTTGCTGCCTAATATTTGAGAATATCTGTTCCTAGACCTGGCTAGGGCTTAACAAGCCAGCGCTTCCATTCTGGCTCTTAGTAAATACTATGGGAGATATATAAATTGTCATTAGAGTTAGGTTCTGTAGGTAATTGTAGTAAATTAGCCTTAGCCTTAGCATCCCTCTTCTCTTCTTCAAGATAGTATTAGCAGTCTCTATATTAAATAAAGAGATCATGGAACTACTGCTTAACTCGATTCCGTTTGACTTCTTCTGTACCACTTAGCCAAAGGCTATTGAATACGTTGAGATTCATGCATGGATCGCAAATTGTAGCTACCCCTAAATGACTCCATTGGTGATTTGTAGCAAGCGTATAGTAATCATTAAGCTTCTTATAAGCAGCGATACAAGCTAGGCTAATTGTTGATGATATACCAACCTCTTTCTATAGAGCCTTAAGCTTATTTATCATTTTTAGATACTAAGGGATTGCGAAGTTAAGCGTTAGGTATGAGCTTGCCTGTAGCTTTTGTAATGGCTTAACGAATATGTAGAAGAAGTTCTAAAGAGCGTGGAGTATATTCTAATCCTCTAGTGTAAGAGCAATATCTCTCATACTTAGATCCATTTGCTAAGTAGCACATATCGCTATAATTAGTGTCTGTAGCTTTATAACAGTTAAGACCATTTCGTACATTAAGTTCCACTAGACTAGCATATTAAGTGATAATTACAGCTTCTTAAGACCAGCTGTAACAGTCTGCCTTTAAAGAGCGTCTTTCCATTGCCTTTGATTTCAGAAGACGTAGATATGCCTTCATAGCTTACTAAGGGTATTCTTTACTTTGATATTGCTTTTAGAGCTTGTTAGAATTTAGGCAGCTCCTTGCTCACACTAATAACTCTTAGCTTGCTTAGTAGGGGCTGCCTTTAAAGTCTTTAGAGCATCTTAAACAGCAATATTAATAATATGAGCTATACACCATACGTCTCCTTCCTTAACTCTAAATGTCCATGGCTATTGCATCGTCACTTCCTAGTCTTTGGTGATCTTCTCATATTCCGTAAGCATAACAGTATTAGCTAAGGCGTTATCTCTTGTATAGGTAAAGACAGCTCCTGTAATACCCATATTGTCTGTTACAATAGCTAATTGTCAAGCTAGATATTCGCTGCTATAGATTGGCTCTTAAAGGTGTATAATGTCAAGGACTCTTAATTGCTGTTGCCATTTATCGTTGATCTAGTGTGCTGTAATCATAGTGTAGTCTGTATAATTCCGTGTAGACCATGCATCTGTTGTTATTAATATCCAGCCTCCTCTCTTAATATGAGAATTAAGCTTAAGTTGTAGCTAGCCCTAGTGATATGAGAACTAATGCTATAGTTCTTGGTGTATTATACGAGCTGATATTGTAGTAGTCATTAGGCTTAAGAACTGAACTAATTCATAGAATGAATAGCTTTTAACAAGGCGTATTAATAGATTATTTAATACAACGAACTGTAGTAATAGCTCTTTATACTTCAAAGGATTACTACTAAGCTGCTTTAGTAGAGCTAATGGGCATAGGTTGAAGAACGATGAGGCACTACTTAACGCACTAGAATTATCATTTTTAAGGGCGTATGATATTGTTGGATGCTTTATTAAATAGTGCCTCTATAGATTACCCGTTGACGACTGCCTTAATCCTTGTGGTGGTAGTGAATATCTACAGCTAGGTTGTAGGCATACCATCTTTATAGTTAGAGGCTGAGTATCAAGTAATTCCTAATGATGTAAGCCCTTTGTAAATAGCTTTGACGAAGTCAGTAGTAGTACTACCCTTGGAAAGGCATTAATTGATGATCCAACCTCAATAGGAGTAGACAGAAGAGTAAGAGGTGGTAACGATAGCTCTTCTATTTAAGAATAGCTCTCATTCTTAAGATCTGGCAGCAAATCTAATAACTCTAAGTCACTCATTGTTACAGGAATCGTTGTTACATTACAATGATATTTAGATGGGTATTATAGATTCAATTCTACTTCTACGATTACTATGGCCTTGGCACTCTTGGCTTACTCTTGGCATTATCTAGATATATCCTTAGATCCTACAGATAGATCACAATTACAGCAGATAGGATATATCCAGATCATGATCTGGATTAGATTAGGTCATTAGTGATCCATGCTAAACACTGTTATGCCTATGTAGAGTATTTATAGAGTAAGGACAAGTTGCTCCTTGTTAAAACCCCTTATATAGTTATAAAAATTTATCCTTTTAAGAGACTCTTAGACATATAGATAGTTTGACATAGGTAAACATGTATAGGCACAGCCTCTAGCCTTAGATGCTTCTATGTTAGAACACTATGTGTAGTTCTAAAGAAGACCTTATCTCTAGAGGAATCTGCCTACATCTGTAGTATAGACGAATCTATCCTAGCTCCTTAAGTTTAAGTATTAAAGCTAAGGCTAGTAAAATGCCTAGCCATTCTTTTTAGCATAGTTCTCTATGGTTCAAAATAGCATTACATGGGCCACGTTAGCTACTAAGGGGTTTAGGAGCAGCTACTTAGCTATAAAAGGGTACAAATTCCCTAGTAATTCTATATTACTCTACTTAACTTTTCCCCTTAAGACAACTTCATCATGTTACATAGGAAGCCTTTAATTCTCTTAGGTAATATCCTATCTATGTGTGACCTCTCTAACTTGCTTAGTTTCTATGGCATAGAGGCTAAGAACAAGCTCTATAACTTTTTACACAAATGGTAGACAGCCTATACTACTAGCAGCAAGTGCCCTAGAACTAAGCTTCTAAATTAGAAACTTAAACAAGAAGAGCTGAAAATTATAACATAAGCCTTCTTATCTGACATAGTTGTAATGAGTATAGGTAGAGTGCTAGAATGCGTAGTCATATTTTTGAAAAACTAAACTCTGCTCTCTTGGTATTAGGAGAGATATGGTCTATATAGTAGGAGGTTGGCACTAATATGCTGGCGTATTCGTGGTGTACCGTAATTAGTAGATTCTCATACCTCCTATCTTTAGCCTATGGCAACACCCCTAAAATGATAGAGAGTTAGGGCTGACCTATGACAGGCCTAACTGTAGCTTTGGCTAGTGTGGCACGCATCACGTGCCCTACTAGCCCTAAAACCCCAACGCCAAACGCTAGGCCCTTTAGGCAGCTTAACCCCACGCCCCCACTAAGATGCAGTCAAGCTGCTAACGAACCCCCAACCTTACACTCTGCCTACCCCCCTAGCACCTATGACAATAGTAGAAGAAGAATTCTAGTCTAGTAGGAAAGGAAGAGACTTAATTCTAAATAGTTTAAATGAAGAGTATGTAATTTTCCTCTATTAATAGTTAGATTTTAGTAGCTAAAGCTAACTATTATTACTAGAACTATAATCTTACTAATGTAGCTTTTCTAGAAACAAAACAAGTATGCTTATAATAATGCTAACTATCCTAAGCCATCTTAAGATTATATTTAGCATATGGGTACAACATAATATAACAACTAGTAAACTAAACGCCAAAAGAGAGCTAATGGCACTTTCATCACCTATGATTATAATGGGTTTATAGAATGGGTAATAAAGAAGAGCCCCCTTTCTTAGCAATTTAGCTCTACCCTACTACCTCTAGCACCTCTCTAGATATACATACTAACACTACCTCTAAGTGAGTGTTAATTACCATTGCGAGTATAGTAGGCATATATTCTAATGACTTAACCTAAATCCCATTCTATACTTTGCTTTATAATAATAGCATTATATGCTAGAGTTTCTAGGAAGAGGGTTGCTTTAGCTCTAAATCTCTAAAGAAGTTTCTCCCTAGCTTAGCAACTAAGCTAGAATGCAAATTGAATGATATTAAGAAAATTAAGCTAGTACTATAGTTAGAAACTTAAGAGGTTAATTTTAAGATGGAGGCTAAAAGGGAAGACATTTAAGAGATGGTAATAGCCACTTTTAGAAATGAGATTAAAGGAGCAAGGGAAAGGAGTGAACTAAAAAGGGTTAGTATGCTTATAGAGCTAGTAGTAAGGAAAGATGGTATATAGATAGAAGGCTAGGATGAGGATGAGGAGTTCAAGTTATAAATGCTACTATGTAACTAATTATATAAGATCATATAACGTAGATCATCATCAAGTTGCACACATCATTAAGTCGTGCACTTTTCTAGACTATCTGACTTACAACCCCTATAACGTCATAAAAAAAATGCTTAATTAGACACTACTAAGTTAGAATCTAATGAACTATGTACATCTATAGCCTCTAGGCAGGTCCTTACATTATGGCTAGGTTTGTAGCAAATGCCACAAAGCCGTGCACCCATCTTATGCCGCTTTGACAACCCATCCCCTACACCTTCATCACGTCCTTCCTACTCAACCACACCCTTTTCCACTAAAAGCTGGCTAGCTTCCTCACCAGTAAGGTGTCCCGAATCTTGTAATTAGGTCCTTTTGGCCCTCTAGTGCTTTAAGAGGGCCTCATTAGCCTCTTGAAGTGCCTTGACCTCACTGGTTAAAAGTGTCAGCTTGTGGCTAACAGCCACTATAGCCTTTGCTAATTAGTCGACAGAGGTTAAAATTGGCATTAGAGAGCTTCCTTGGTGTTTAGCCACCTGATTCTTAATCAGAGTCGACTGCAAAAGGGCCTTAGTAGCAGTCTAGGGCGTCTAGGAGACCTAAGGTTTAGGCAGGCCGTCAGAGGTCCTAGGGGGTGTTAGCGTCTGCAACTTGACATCTAGCTTAGAAATCACAGCGTCTGGGTTGAAAGGGACTAGGCTAGCCCCTTAGAAGCTGCCCTTAATATTTTGTTCTATGAAAACCGCTTCAAAGGCAGTTTGGAACGCGAGGAAGAAGTCATCCTTGGTAATGTGCATGATATTAGCATGGGCAAGGAATGAGATCTAAGTGCTATATGCTTTCTTTAATGGGCTAAAAACACCAATGTTAAGTAGCTGGGTTAAGTGTAAGGAATGAGCTGGTAGACAGAGCAGAACAATGTCGTTTTCCTTATAGTATTCGTTGAATTCAGCGTTAACATGGCTCTCATGGCCATTAAGCATGAGCATCTGGTATTGACCCTTTTGATAGGCTCTTGTATGTTGATTAAAGTGCTAGAGCCATTCGAGACCTGTATCATGGTTAGTCTAGCCGTTTTGGGTCGTTTTAACAACCCATTTGCTTGGAATATGGCCGCTAGAGTACTAGGTGGCAAGGTGGAATCAGCCTGTAACGCAGAGGAAAGGCAGCACTACATGGCCATCTGCTGTAATGGTGCAAATTGCTGTTGCCCATTCTTAATTGCCTAGCTAGATAGCCTTTGGTTTGCTAACCTAATCAGAGCACGTAACTACCATCCTAGGCCGAATTATGCCCATCATAAAGCCCGTCTCGTTAAAGTTATAGAAGTCGTAGTCCTAGATGCCATACTTCGCGTGCATATTAGCGACTAAACGGAACCACGCGTTTAATGTGTTAGGATCTTCTTACAAGGCCCTCTGGTAGTCATAGGCATGAGAAAAACGCGTATAGAGCTCTAGTCGTTGCTTGATAAAGCAGTCAGTCTAGCACTTCCTAATGTGTCGCGCACTACGTTTAGCCATTAGTAGATTAGCTATATCTTCCACGTAAGCCCTCTAGGGTGAAAACCCTTGTAGATCTAGATCAAGTATATATTGAACAATTACGTCCTCCTCAGCCTTTGTCAATTTCACGCGCCCATTCTCAGAATCAGCCCTAGGAGGTTTGCTAGCCATTCTATTATGGATAGTAGTTGCGGGAACCTCGTAGAATATTACAGCATGGCGAATACTAAAACGCGGGTTAGATTAAACCACATTGATAGCTAGTAGCAGGCGACGCTCTTTTAAGAGGTCATGCATCGTTTTTGGTGGAAAAACGCGTCTAGAAGTTAGGGAGGTGGTACTGGAAAAAAGTGCGTGACTTAATGATGTGCGCGACTCGATGATGATCTACGTTAGTCACTTTATGTTAGTAAATATATAAAAAGCAACTATGTCATCTATAGGTTTGTAAGAAGATAAGCCTATCTACTAGGTGGCAAAGAGAGCATTTAAATGATTATAAGCTTTGTTTAGTTGTTAACAAACTAAATAATTTCTATAATATAATAATAATAGAACACTTAGAGTCTAAAGTATTAAAGATATAAACTATGTTAGTTGTATGTGTAATTTAAATAACTAATTTAACTAGTTAATACTTCCTTATATCCATTATAATGACAATAAATTTTTACATCTAAAGCTACTAAGTTAAGATGCTATGTTCATACGTGCTTATAGAGCATATTAATGCGTTTAAAGACCTTCTCCGTCTTTGCTAGTCTAGCCTTTGTCTAACTTATAGAGATCATATGTTAAATCTAGCCCTTAGATCTACTATACACTTATAATTGTCTCATTTTTATATAGCTTCTAGACATTAGAGAGATGTTCTAGCTATTACTTCTCTAACTTTAGCCCCTTATACTTACAAGGGCATTCTTGTCTATTATAGATTAGTGCTAGGTTATTAACAAAATTAATCTACACTTTAATAACCTAATCCTCATCTAAATCATTAAGTGACATGCCTAGCATTTTGACAATTATAGCTTGCTCCTTAAGTTCATACTTCTTTAGGGGAGTAGTAAGAGCATTAGTAGGGAAGATACCCTACATTTGTTAATTAAGCTCCTTAGTATAGACGTTTATATGAAATTCTTTAATAGTCTTTATAAGTAATGCATTGCTTAATTAGCATCTTAAATTGTTTATATTAGCTTATGCCTCTTTATGTTACTTAAACAACTTTGTTCCTTAAGCTACCTTAATCATAGTATAGCCCTTTAGCTTAATCTCTTAGCTATATATGTTATGTAAAGCAGCTACATTAATGATGTCTAGATGATTTTTAATCTTAAGTTTCTACTCATCTATAAGGCACAAAGGGCATCTCCTATAACAAGCTAGCTAGCTAACTCTTTATATGAGATCATCTTGTTATAGTGTGCCTAGATAGATGCCTTAGCAGTCTTTGTTAATGAAGTCTAGCATGTAGTACTACTTATAAACATCCCTACTATTACCTATAATATGTCTACATTCTTTAGGGGTTAGTACATCTATGAAAGTATATATTAGCAAATAGGATAGTAGATACTAATAGAAGAATAAAGATGAAAAGGATTAATATCATACCATTTAGCTCCTTCCCTAAACCTTACTATAGGCCATAGAGCTTAAGTACCTTCTTATATCCCATTACTTAACTAAGGTAAACAAAGTAATATTAATACTTTGTATACTAGAAGGGTTTGCTCTTAGAAATACAGACTCCATTAGGAGTGACCTTAACGTTATAGAAGATAGGTCATTCTACCCATTTATCATCTTATTTAAGAGTAATATAGTTAGCATCTAGAGGGATGACTAGATTATAGATATCCTATAGAGATTTAAATTTGTTTTTAAATGCATTATTAGCAAGAGTAAGTGCTAGCATAAAGCTAACTACGTAACATAATAGGTCTTCCCCTTTATAGAATGTAAACTTCTTCCTATTTGAATCAGTAAATTATAGAAGCAAAGTAGCTTAGCTCCTACATATAGATACTACTTACTTCTTAGACTTCCCTCTAGACCTTTTAATATGCTTGAGGTTTAAAGTCATAATGATTATTAGCTGTTTCCCTTTAACCATAGAAGGGAATAGTTAGAATGTAATATCTAAATAGAGTAGAGGATGCTTCCTAACAAGAGCCTTTAGCCTTAAGCTTATGTAGCTACTAAAATCCATAAGTAATGATTCTTATACCTAGAGTCATTCATAGGGATATAACTCTATATCATCTACCTAGTTGTCATGTTATAGATTACATAGATCATTAACAAATAGCATGTACTTCTCCTTTTTAGACATATTAAGTTTAAGATATTATAGGATCTACTGTTTTAAAGTTAGTATTATCTAGCTAAGTACTAAAAGGGGCAACTTACGTTATGAATATCAAATAAAATGTTATTAGTTATATATCTATTCTAGCCTAACTATAAATGTATAAGTTGTAAATAATAGCATATTATAACATAACTTAATAACTTATAAATATAACTTTATAAGATAACGTAGGTGTATAGCAAACGGATCAACATAGCAAATGGATCACTTTCACCCCCCTAAAGCTAGAAACCACACCATTATTTGACCACAACACCTTAAATCAATTAAAACTACTCTGAATCGTCTTCCTTAGAGATCTCTATCACTATCTAACAGGTGCGTGCATTATGTCCAGCCTTACTGCAGTTGCCACAGTGCTAGGCGCGTACCTCAGTCCTTAGCTTCCGACCCCCTTTACTACGCGCTTCATCCTTTACCTACACATCTACCTTAATCTCTGCTATCTGATCCTTAGCTTCCTGTACAGAAAGTGATCCTCCATTACGTAGACGTATTTTTTTTGCCCTTTAGCGCTTTAAAAGCAGCTCTATTGCTAACTAGAGTTTCTAGTTCTCTGCTTTTAACAACGCCATCCTATGCATCACAACCTTCATACCTTTATTAATATGGTCAATAGCTATTAAACTCTTAGTTAGAGAGCTGCCTAGGTGATTAATAACTCGGTTCTTTAGGAAAGTAGATTGTGAATTTGCTTGAATTGGGTTGTTTGGCATCTTAGAGACCCAAGACTAGGCTGTCCTAGGGTGTGAGGTAGGGGGTGTTGGCGTCTTAAAGCGAAGATCGAGCTGGGAAATGACCTTTTCTGGGTCAAAGGGAACAAGTCTAGCACCTCGAAACCCTCCCTAAACATTTTCTTTAGTCATAGCCTGCTTATGGGCTGCTAGAAATGCTAGAAAGAAGTCGTCCTTAGTAATGTGGGTTTAGTGGTCACGCATCAACTCCTCGATTTGCTTGCCATAAGCTCGTTTAAGAGGGCTAAAACAACCAACATCAAGAGGCTAGAGTAGATGAGATGAATGGGTAGGCATACAAAGTGTGACAATGTTCTTTGCCTTATAAAATAGCTCAAACTTAGTAGAGTGGTGGCTCTCATGACCATTGAGGATCAGTAGTTGATAGCACCCTATTTTCCAGCCCTAGGTATGCTCTTCAAAGTGCTTGATCCAATCCAAACCTAGTTCATTTGTAGTCCAACCATTTAGGCTTGTACTAATCCTCCAGTCCTTTGGTAATTGTCCATTCTTATACTAGGACTAGAGGTGAAACTTACCCTTCACAACCACGAATGGCAGCAGCACCTAGCCAAGCGCATTCACGCCCTGAATTACTGTAACCCATTCCCGATTGCTAGGCTGCTTTGCTTTTGCTCTCCTAGAACGTTGTGAGCTTGTAACCACCATTGCTGTTAAGAGAACTCCCATCATGAACCCAGTCTCATCAAAGTTATAGATATCCGCGTTAACAATGCTGTACTTTGCAATTGTATTATGCATAAGCGCAAACCAACTGCAAATAAGCTTAGGATCTTCGTACATAGCCCTCTAGTAGTCGTATTTACGCGTTAGACGTGTAGAGAGGAGTGGTTGTCGCTTAACGAAGTTCGCAGCCTAGCGTGGTCTAACGCGTGGCGCGTTATGGTCTACAAGGATGCAGTTTGCCATGTCTTCCACACCATAGTACTAGGGAGGAAAACCTTTGGCATTAAGGTCGAGTATGTATTAAAGAACAACCTCTTCCTCTAGATTGGTCAGTTTCCGTGAGTTAGCAGAGATATTAGTGCGTGCGCATCAGCCATGGTGTTAGGAGTGAAGGGTGGTGTAGCTAACGCTATAGACCTTAGAGGCAGCTCTGAGTGAAAGTTTTGAGTCTTTTTGTAAAGCTTAGAGGGCAAGGTTTAATCTAGATTCTTTAGAAAGTTCTCTCATCTTTAATTGTGGAGGAATGGTGGTGTAGAAGTTAAAGGGATGGGACCCTAGTAAAAGTGATCCGTTTGCTATGTTGATCCGTTTGCTATGCACCTACGTTATAGGATATATACTAATTACTATATATAGTTTAACATTTAGGCTATAATTTTATAGAATATATGGTGTTTAGGCTAGGAGATTGCGCTTGACGTTGTACTTAATATTCCTTTAGATATGTAATATTGCCTATAGCAACTTGATTCTCTCTAGCTATGTTAGCTGTAGAATATTTATGGATGATGAAAGAGTGAAAGGTAAAGACAGTAGAGAGAAATAAACTTAGAGGTTGCTTAAAAGCACTAAGCTAATGATAGAGCAAGTCATTTAAGGACATGTAAGGAGAGAAGGTCATAGTAGGTTATGAAGTAGGTTGCATGGGTTACTTTGCCTTGTTATTTTTACCTAGAAAATAGGCCCTTACATTTTAGGGGGCAACTAATTTCACGATAGTAATTGTAGATGTCCTTAAGGCAGCAAGCCAAATTTATTTTGGCATGAAGTTAGCATAGGTAACTAGGCAGAGAGGCCATGTAAAGCAGTAGGTAAATGCTGTTATAAACAGTTGCTAAATTGCCAACATGCAGTGTATAGTAGTAAGTTATATACTATAGTAAGAACTTAAAGTAGGTATAATCTAATATAGAAAGGTAGTAGGGTAGATATATCATTATAGGGAAGATGTAGAGTATGTAAATCTTTTACTCTTAATTATTTAAGGTATATAATTTTATGCTAGTAGCACTAGTTTACACGCTAGCATCAACTATTAGGGGCTATAGTAACAGTTATTTAGCTCTAACTATAGTTCTAGGTGATGGTTACATGTTAGAAGTATGATGGTCTTCTAAATAGACTACAATGGGCCCTCTAACCGTCGTAGGACTAGTATATGACCACTACAAAAATAGGGTATATTCTAGTAAGGGTGTAGCAGTGGCGCTTCCTAGCCATGCTAGCTAAACCCTTAGGCCACGCCCTAGCCCATGGCCCTCGCGCTACAACGTATCATGCTAGGGCCCTACGTGAGGGGCCTTAACGGCTAGCCGATGTAAATGGTTACCTTTAGACTCACAAATTGCTCGTACATGGCAGTCCATAACACGATTGTCAAGAGATCGTCACATCTTTAGTTCGGCCCATTCTAACTCTTAAGATCCAAGAGTCACTTTAAGAGTTTAACGCAACTTAAGAATAGATATTGTTTAAAATTCGGATAATAAACTTAGTTTCCCATCTATACTTAGCATAGTAAATGCCATTCTCACGTAGGTTCAATAGGTATTTAATATAACAGCTGTATTTTCCTCCGACAAAAATTCGAGTTCCACTCTGAAGAGTGATAGCCAATAATTAATACGTGTACCTAAACCCTTCCACCCCTTCAATGACAATGAGTCCCTTGGCCTGCTTTTTATTCTTAAAATAGAAGTGAGTTGTCGTAGTTGTAACGGAGAGTGCTACCAATATAGCCGCCACGAGGCAAGTATATAGGCCCGGTCTGTGATTAAAAAGATCAGATTCAGGTTCCGTTATTAGTTACGCTCTGATTAAGCGTGGAAAAACTAACCTGTAATCCGGTGCATCCTGGCTTCTGAATGTTAGGGACCCGATTATACCTCCCATACCACCTGCTCCAACAATGGTTGCAGAGCAGAAAGCTCGTCGCCATTGACCCACGATATTATTTGCTTGATATGTGAGAACCAAAGCGATGTTTGAGTTGGCGCCACCAATGATCAGGAAGGCTCCAAAGTACCGAGCTGGATTTTGGGTCGCGAAGCCGAGGACGGCTACGCCAATGATCTCGAGGAGGCAGTTGAACAAGATGAACGGCGTGCGCATGTTAATCTTGTCGGACCAGTAACCCTGTGAATATCCAAGAATACTAGAGAAAACGTAACACTTCAAGGGAAGCGTTAGAAGTGAATCAAAATGGTGACAATGGGATCCCTTTACTTACCGGTGTACTGAGACATTGTGCAGCAGCGACGGAAAAATGAAGCCCATTAAGAAGGACGATTGGGAGGAAGTAGGCTGCAGCGTAAGTGACCACTGAAGAAAGGCCGAAGTTTGCCGCAAAAAAGTAGACCTTCCAGTCAAGTCCGTTTCTAAGATACTCGCCGAGTTTAAATGGAGGCGCAACAACATCGCTTCGATCCCGTTCCACGCGATCCACGATGATCTTTAGGTCATCCTCGTTAAGAAACCTCCATGAATTCATAGCTTTTTCTGGGAAATCGACCAAGAAAAAGAATGCAATTAAACCTATGGTGGGTGGTTATTAGCAATGTTTGCTACAAGAAAACATGAGAAATTTCTCACCCATTGCGACTGTTAGAACTCCTTCGATGATAAAAATCCATCTCCACCCCTCTCTTCCTGCGATTCCGTCCATCTTCGAGACTCCATACGCTAGAATGCCACCAAATCCAGCGAAGAAAGATCCAAGAAGATAAAAAGCAGCGTTTCTTTTGGCAACCTCCCCTGTTTGGAGACTTTAGTAAATATGCAGGGCGTGAGAGCGTTGGTCGAGACTTACTTCGGACATACCAGGTGCTCAGAAGATACACGCAAGTAGAGAAAAAGCCAGCTTCAAACAACCCAAGCAAGCATCTGAGGGCAAGCATCACCTTCCAATTTGGAACAAGGCCGTGGCCTACCATAACGAGACCCCAACTAACAACAATGCCAGTTAAAAAGTTGCGGGGGCCGAGCTTCTTAGCAATGACAGTCATAGGGGCCTGGAAGGAAATATAGAAAGGGAAAAAGACCAAGACAAGCAACGACTGTTGGAGAGATCAGCAAAGCTAAGTTAGTTAGAAAGGTTGCAACTCTCACATATTGGTTACCAACTAATTTGAGGTCTTTAGCCATCCCAGCGACTACCCTATTCAGATCATCAGTCTCGAATATAGCGAGGCCAGGAAAACCACAAAGTTATGTTAGCTTACGCATTCTTTATTTTTTGTTAGCTATAGATAATAGATTAGCTAAAGCATCAGAGAGACTCACTGGCAAATTGACACGATCTAAAAGAGATATCGTATAGAGACATCCAAGAACAAGACAGATCCGAAGATCCACTGTTCTTTTAATGCTCTTCAAACGTGGATGATCAATTGTTTCCACCTCAGAACCCTGCGATGATGGTTTCTCTTGCGGAAACTCTGAATCGGCGCTCTCTTCATCGTGACGTGCTACCACATCGATCCCCTTGTCTGTTGAATTGGTATTGGTTGCCATTTCGATTCGAAGAAGCTCCCCTGCTAATTGTGGAGTTGATGTGCTCCGACATGGTCACTGGAAACCTTCTTTATATCAACGACATACTCCTCCATATTCGACCGTTTAAGCTGTAACATGGAAGATCCGATAACATTGCCGAACAATAGAAAACCGAGGCTATCTAAACTTGCCTCGAATAGGTAAAAACCTTGCCCCACCGCCCCACTACCCCGCATAATCCCCAGATGCCCCATGTTTTTGTGACAGACAGCGTAGCCAGAACGGTAAGAATAATGAAGACCTATGGAACATCGCGGGGTCAATAGCGTGTTTTGGTGATATATGCGTTGTGATATACATCATGAAGCCGTTGATATGGAGATATTGCACGGTGGAAGTCGGAGAGATATCCTACGCCGCGTGCAAGGAGCTACCCCACACTTTCCCCTCACACACGTACAGACATCAAAGTGGCCCAAGAGCCCGGATTAAGTGGGATTTTACACCCAAACCATTGACTTGGCTCGAGCAGCCCTCCCCTGCACGGGATCTTCCCTTCCTTCCCAATTACCCCTCACAACCCGCCCCCAATAATCCCCGATCGCGCAGTTCCAAGAATCCGACATTCCCGGGCTTCGTGTCCGCGTAAATATCTTTCCTCGGCGGATTTTTCCATCTATCTTAAAAGTTTTTGACTTTCTTGCGGGAGTGGCAGATACGATGGAGAACCAAGCTGCGACTGGTCACACGGTCAAGCGTCGTTCGGCGAGAGCGTGCAGCTCGTGTCGATCGAGGAAAGTCCGTTGTAATGTAGTCGAAAGTGGACCACCATGTACCAATTGCCGTTTGGATTCTGTCAAATGCGTTACTGTTAGGAATAGAAGACATCGGTCAGTATGTCCCAGACCTAGTTGACATGCCATACTCAATTCTCTCCAGAGTATCACGTCCTGTACGGATCCCCCCGACTGTTAACGAATCGCCTGCGGTCAACTTTAGACATAATGGCCTGGATTGGTCTGAGTACACGTTGTCTGGTAACAAATCTGCCTCTCAACACCAGAACAAAGTACCTGCTGGAACGACGAATGGGCTTACGCCCTGTGAGCAAACTCCATCGACCACTTCTCCTATAAGTGTAGCCAGCTTTGATCATAATGGGCTGGATTGGTCCCAGTACACGTTGTCCGGCAACCAATCCTCGCCTCAACATCAAAATGACGAACTTGCCGGAACAACCATTGGAGGAACCTCTACTGAGCAAGATCCACCTACAACGTCTGCTATTAGTTCGAATTCATCGGATTATTTCGATTGCGCGCCCATCACCCAAGGCAGGGTCAAGGAAGATATCATGGCCATTCCTTGCTTGCCTCCCTATATAACGCCACTACCAACCCGCCTAGACAAGACAGTTCTACAGTTTCTCTCTAGCAGTGGTGCTTTATCCGTTCCCAGTGCAGAGTTCCGACATATCTGCGCTTCACGATACCTCGAGTTACAGCATCCATTATTCCCCTTATTAGATCCGCACAACCTGTTGACAATCACACAACGCGGAAATGACAAATGCGGTACGATAAGTCTGCTGCTTTTTAATGCTGTCATGTGCGCTGCATTAGCGTTTGTGGAAAATGACCATGTTATACGCGCTGGCTATCCCTCGAAGCGGGCAGCTCGTATGTCATTTTTTATAAGGGCAAAGGTATGCCGATTCCAATTCTGTTGATATCAAATATAGTCTAAGAATCATTTTGCAGTTTCTTTATGATTTCGACACCGAGCCGGATAGATTCATTTCGATCCAAGCAGCTCTACTTCTGAGTAACTGGTACCCTGGAGTCGATGAGAAAAAGGATCCCTGGTTTTGGAGCGGCACCGCAATTTCATTAGGACATACTATCGGCCTACATCTCGACCCAGTCGAATCCAAGGTTGGGAAAGACAAGATACGAATATGGAGGCGTTTGTGGTGGACTAGTTTTTGCCGTGAACAGAAGCTCGCACTGGCATTAGGACGTCCGTCGAGATTGACCTACTACAACGTCCCCATGCTTACCTCGGATGATTTTGACATCGGCTCGCTGCCGGATAGTGCTACATATCTAGAATGCACATATTCGGGCGATGTAGCGCGACAAAAGGAACTAGCACTTCTATGCATAGAACATACAAAACTATGCGTTTGCATCTGTCACATCGTCTCCTCAATATTTGCCAATCGCCGGAAAGTCGACGGCGACGCCCAGGATATATATAACGGGGTATATAGCCAGGCTCCATATGAGGATATGGACAGCTGTGCGAAAAATATTGAACAATGGCTTATAGCAACGCCAAAAGACTTGCTATACGAGAATGTATCGAAGGCGAAATACGATATTGCAGACCGTTGCCTCATCATGGCCAAGGCCAATATTTACATTCTCTACTACGGGGCTATCGCTGTCTTGCATGGGCATAAAACACTAAACAGCGGCTTGTCTTGGGAATATTCCAGCCAACACGACCACCAGCAAACTCCCCAGCGCATCGTCCGCGAAGCCTCTTTGGAGATCACCCGCGTCAACCAGAATCTCTATCAACTCGGCCTACTCCCATACTCCTCAACAACAGCAGTAGGCACCGTCGTAGCAGCCGCCATGGTCCACGTGCTCGACCTCAAATCCACAAAATCCCCCTCGCCTCCCGCTGTTCCCGATGAAATCAAGCAAAGCATGGAGTTTCTCCAGATCCTGCAAGAAGCCTACGGCACCGCGGTCAGCGCTCTGCAATTCCTTCGCGCAGCTGCTCGCTCAGCTGGTCTCTCTATCCCTGAGCCTGAGACTAAGTGTATGCCGCCACTGATAAATACTCCGCCGCGGGAAGAAGAGTTGCAGAAACTGTTTCCAGTCGTACCCGCCTGCACGCCGTCAAATTTGTTGCCTGCATCCCCGTCTTGGGGGGTGAGGGATGAGCTGTTTGGGCAGTCGTGCTTGAATGATACCCAGGATATGGACTTTTTTGGTGATATTTACATGCTCGACTTCGATGGGGCTACTGGATTGGATCAACCTGCAGATCTTAGGTTTACTGATACCTCGTTTGGTATATAGTGTTATATCAACGTGGGCTTGTTTGATTTGGGAGTTTAAAGAAGAATGATAATGAGCAATGATTTTTTATCGTAACTTATGATTCCGTGACGGGGCGGGCTTCGAATGATATTTTATTCTACATCTCTCGTGGTGTATTTCAAAAAATTCTGTAGCAGCTTCAAATATAGCCGACAAAATTATATACAGTTAAATCGCAAAAAAACTAAAGACGAGCCTTCCCCGATAATAGCAACAGCTCCGCCTCCTTCGTAAATGGCACAAACCCCGCTCCTTCTCTCTCAATCCAATATAACCTGTCATTACAACCAGCAGGAATCGAAAACCCTACAAATCACAACGCCATAATCAGCAACGTATATCAAAACCAGCAAACCATGGGGGACTACTACTAACCTTCTTTCCGGAGCCCAGTCTTCAATTTCTTCATTATCAGCGACACCCGTTCCTGGCCCGTGTCACCACCGCTCATACCAATTTGAGTGGTACCCTCGGTGTCCACGAGGACTCGCAGAAATCGGGGAACAGTGTAAGCCGGTAATGCGCCCGTAGAGGTCAAGAGCCACTTTTCCAATTCCCGAACGATTTCTAGCTCGCTGCCCGAGGCGTCGCTGCGGAATGTGACTGCTGCACAGCCTAGTTGGCCATCATACCCGTGGTGGTTCATTGGGATTCCGTAGACGTTGACTGAGGCAACATTTGGATGTTTGCTGAATGAACCTTCGACCTCGGTGGTAGATACATTGTGGCCCTTTGATCTATATGTGTCGCCCAGGCGGTCTTGGAACGATATGAATCCGTCCGTGTCCTAAATTGAAGGATATGTATCAGTGTCTGGCAGAATGGTTACCTCGGAGAGTGTGAAAAGGGGAATTGACATACTATCATGAGGGCATCTCCTAATCTAAAGAATTCATCACCTTTCTCGAAGACATTGTTCAACACCTTCTTCTTTGTAGCCTCAACCCCTCCTTCTCCAACATAGTCATGTCTCCTCTGCACTGGCGGCGCAATCCTCACAATCGACTCGCCGATCTCCCCAATCGCAGCCCTGACACAAAACCCGGTGTCCGGCGACCTAATCACCTCCCCAGTATCGATATCCGTTCTAACGATGAAGAAGCTGTTCTGCCCAAACCATTTGCTCCGCATAAGCGGACCCCAATGTGCAACCTTTCCCAGCCCATAGTCATTGAAATTGCTATTTACCAACGACACAGTTGACTCACTGGCAGAATAGTACTCAACGATCCACGGGACGCCGAAGCGTTCTCTAAACTGGCGCCAGACTGTTGGTGCCAATCCGAGGCCAAACGCGAGGTCAACATTGTGCATTTTCTTCTCGTCTGGAAACTTGGGATCTGGTGGAGCTTGGACGAGATACCGGAGCATCTCTCCGATGTAGAGCACGGCGTTAGCGTTGGATTGACGGCAGTCATCCCAGAACTGGCGGCGGGAAAAGCGGCGCGCGAGAATGATCGTGCCAGATGAGGAGAGGGTATTTGGTAAAGCTGCAAACCTGGTATCGAAAAGTCAGTCATTATGATACTTTTCTTGGGTGATGGGGGGATTCACGTTGCCGTCCCGTGGAACATGGGCAAGCAGATATAGAAGCGTCGGTATTTGTCGTTCATACCTGGATGGCGGCCAGGGCAGGTTCCCACAATACTATATCCCGAGGGCCAGGTCGTCGCTTTTGGGAGACCAGTGGTGCCTGACGTGAAGAGATATTGACCGGTATCACCAAGAGCAACGCGAGGTCTAGATGCCTTAGGGAAATCACCCATCTCCGGAGTTATGGGTGGAAGATCGTTGTGTCTGATTAGGACTACACTTTCTGCCAAAGTCTCACACTCCGTGGCTGAGTACGTATCACAGTCGTAAAGAACCATTTCCTTGAGAAGCGGGACCGCAGGATGAATCGAGTCCTCAGACTTTGATCTCGCCCCTTCTCCGCCATCGTCCGAAAACAACGTCCCCGCCACAGTTCCATAAAGTTCATACGTCGAGACCAAAAATTCCGCCTCACTAATCCTCAAACAATGCCTAATATGCTCCCCCGTAATCGCCGTATTGATCGGCGCCGGGATGGCCCCGAGCTTATACAGCGCCCACCAGGCAAACATGAATTCCGGCGAGTTATTGACGAACATAGCAACAACAGTGCGATTCGTGATTCCCATGCGCCGAAAGGTCTCGGCCAGTCGTCCTATCTCCCCTCGAAGCTGTCCATAAGTCCAGCTCCGCGACTCGAATACTAGGGCTTCGGTATCGTCATTGAGGCCATATGTTGCGTGGAGGACGTGGTAGAACGACCAATCATGCTCGCCGTGGATATTGTATAGTTTCTCGACGTATTTCTGGACGCTGCGCCCTCCGCGAATTTGAGAAATGTCGCTGCGGATCGAGTATTTCGCATCGAGGTACATCCATGTTGCTGTAGCCGCCGCCGCCGTTATTAATGCCATGACGACTATATTATTATATTATTTCGGATTTTGAAAGAGGTGTTCTAAAACAGATGTTCAACTACGATGGCTATCGCATAATATATTTAAAGGAATTTGCGGCGGACATACATAAGCTATTCCGTCCTACAAGAATTATAGATAACCGTGGCTCGGTAACATTTTCCAGAAGAGCGAAGGAGCGAAAGCCGCCATACAGGCAGTAGAGGTGGATAGTACCAGTCTATTATTTAAAGCACAGAAATGTCTGCATTGTATTCGTATATAAACATCATCAACTATTTCTGTCGTATTCCCAGGTCTCTACGTCCTGTCCTCACTCTGTCCTCATACTGTGTAATGGCATCACAATAAATCTCACGGACGGCGGTCTTACTGGAACAACTTCGGTGGTAGCCATATGCGGGGTAAACCCCGCCCTTGCCAATTCGCGCTATTTTGTAGCGAGTTTATGTCTACCATACCAAAATAGTAGATGATGGTATCATTTGACATCCGCTCAATTGAGGTCGTGGCAGATCGAAACAATATCCGTCCTTCTGGATATTTGAGCCATCCTGACGCCCGGCTTGGGCGGCATACAGGTTTTGACACTCCGGTGGCTCTGGGCCACATGATTATGGTAGCCCGGAACGGCGGGGCCGGTTTACAGCACAATCTCCAAATCTCCAAACCGAAGTTCGGACTTCTTATGGGCATGCCAACCCCTTCTGGACATTTGAGCTTCGCTTCGCTACTATCAATACCAATACACCGCCTAAGAGGCTAAATACCACACCTATATGGGGATTAGATGATTGGTGTCTGTATGACCTAGAGGATCTGGAAAGGTCTTACATATGGTAAACGTCAGCCCAACACCAATACAGCGTATTAATGGCACAACGGCAGCAGTACTTCCCGCTGCAAACAAATATTGGATAATGTATTTGCCACTGATGACTTCTGGCCTGCTACGTGGAAGCACTTCTTCACCCATCCTCTGATTAGCATTGATATTTCCTTGTGCTGTAGAACGAAATGGCGAGGATATATTCCAAGGCGAGCTTACCTGCTGTATAAGTGTTCAACGCATTAAATGAGCCCATTAGACCTGCTCCGCCCCAAAATGCACTAATAATCGGCACGGCCATCCCTCCTACTCCTTTTTGGAGAGTCCAGCCGTAGATTAGTGTGGCGGCGGGAAGCATGAAGAACAAGGTCAGCAATCCGCTATTGAGTCTATCCCTCGGAAGCCGTATCCCATTTCTTTTCACGATATATCTCTTAACTGTTCTGTCGGACAGTCTGCCGCCGACTATACTGCCAATTAGGAATCCAGCCCCTGGGGCAAGATAGAATAGACCGCTAACAAGAGGTGTCGTGAGGTGAAAACGTGGATTGATTATGGTGCGGACTGAGGTAAGAAGCGCATATTGATAAAAGGCCAGAAAACCACAAGTCAAATCCTATGGCGGATCTATATAAGATAAGATGCATCATGATAGTTTTGAAATGGAGTAGACCTACAGCAAAAAGGATGTTAGGGCACATGAATGGTCTAAATATTCCTCTTGGATGGAACTTTGAAAGTATCTCGGGCGTCGATAATGATCTTTTATTATCTATTTCGACGATATTGTCTTCGTCTTGCTCGTTTTCATTTACCTTTTCGATATCCGGAACGAAGAGGAGAGAGAGTGCAAGGCCAAACCCGACCATGCCGACTTGAACCCAGTATATTACTCGCCAGTTGGTGAAGGTCACTATGACACCGCCGATGCATGGTCCTATAGTTCTGATGTTAGCCTAAAGTTCTCTTTCCTCCAATTTATTTTTGCTGACCTATCGCTGGCCCGCTAACTGACCCAGCCATAAAGAAACCAACAGCTGTACCACGGACTTTCTATGGGGAAGAACAAGCGTTAGTGAATATTCCCATAATCGGTGCGCCAGAGAAAATTTCAAAGAGGAAGAGGATCTTACTGGCTCAAAGATATCCGCAAGTATGGTCTGTCCAGCAATCATAAAAAAAGTGCCTGTGAATCCGCCTAACACCCTCATAGACGTAAACGTCCGGAAATCTGGTGCGGCAGCTGCCCCCACCGAGCAGATGCATAAAACCAATATGGCCGCGTTATAGGCATGCCTGCGTCCTATTATCCCGCTAATAGGCCCCCAGACCAGAGACGAGCTCCCCATGGCAATGATAACACCGGCGTTGCTGATATTGATGACTTCCGTCGTGGTGGAGAACTCCAAGGCAATCTCGGGGACGGCAGGGAAGAGGGAGGTGCTCGAAAAGGTTGCGGCGAGAGTCATCCAACTGACAATGAATAAAATGGTATTTTTCCGCCAAAGAGGGAAATTGGAGTATGTGACTACATCGACTTGGCGTGAGGGAGACTCGGCAGTCTCTTCTGGGTTTGTACCGACCGAGCCTGGTGGAAATTGACATCCAGTACCAGTCTGCAGTTTAGAATCTGTCTCAATCTCCGACGAGGAGTTTTGTCCTTCCATTTCGTGCGTGCCTTCCAGACTGTACGAGACGGTTGCCAAAAAAGACCTCGAGGTAAGCACAATTCCCGTACGCCTCCTTGTGATACTAAACGAAAGGCGTATCTTTTGGAGAAGTCCGAACTAGGAGCTTCTAGGGCTTAAACTGAATTTAAACATAAAAATACGAGGCCAGCGTAATTTGCATTTATTGGAGAGATGCTTCCTTTCGGCAAAGAGGAAATAGTTCCGACGGCATTTTGACCTAGGGGCCGAACACCACCGAAAATTAATGGCTGACATGTGTCTTTGAATAGAGGTATCGATCTGTGTAGTTTTCCGTGGGAGGTATTCCTGTTGGTGAAAATCCCGTACCTGTGGAGAAGTTTAGTGGAGAAGTTCGGCAAGAGAGTCAATATGGCCGAAGAAAAAGATAGACTTGTCCAACAAACGTCCTGCCAAGAAATTTTGCTGCCAAAATGCCCCAACCGATATATATTCCGACCGTACTTCTAAAAGTTGCCGTAGAGATGAATATGCATAGTACGTACGTAAAAATAAGTAACTATACATAGAAACTACACCAAAAAGCTACCTTGAGCTGGTGGTGGGCCGGCCGAACCGCCAACCTAAAAGTTAGTGGTTCGGCCGGCCAGTTAGCCAAATGACCGCCCGCCGGTTGGCCAACCAGTATAGTTGGTGGTTCGACCAGAACATATATAAAAGTATAAACCGACTTTCATCAGAGGCACTTTATACTATTGAATCCAACCTAATCTTATCATCGAAGACTCGGTTCTATGCATCTGAATACCGATCTATAGAGAACATGACCTCCCACGAAGACAGGATGGATCTCACTTATGAACAGCTAGAATTGTCTGTCGACGGCATAGATATGCGAGTATCTACGGTCCGGCGTGACGGTGGCGCACTCAATCCAATCGTCTTCCTCCACGGCTTCGGTTCGACCAAGGAAGACTATGTAGACATCGCACAACAGACTGCCTTCACAGGCCGCCCATTCGTAGCATACGACATGCCAGGATGCGGTGAGACGATATGCCATGACCTGTCCCAGATATCGATCCCGTTCCTGGTCGACACCGCCCAAGCTATCCTACGACACTTGGGTATCCAACGCTTTCATCTTGCCGGACATTCCATGGGTGGTTTGGTAGCATTGATTCTCGCCCACCAGGCGCAAGAGCAAGTTCTCAGCTTCATCAACATCAAAGGCAACGTCGCCCCAGAAGACTGCTTTTTGAGTCGGCAGATCTTCACGCATCCATCCGACGACCCCGAAATCTTCTTTAACACATTTATTGAACGCACCCGCCGCTCCCCTTCCTACGCGAGCGCCCTCTACGCCTCCAGCCTCCGTTCTAAAGTGCGTGTAGGTGCCGTGCGCGGTATTTTCGAGTCGATGGTGAACTTGTCTGATCACGGAGATTTGATGTCAAAGTTCCTCTCGCTGCGCTGCCCCAGCATGTTTATGTATGGGGAGGAAAACGCATCGTTGACGTATCTGGGGAATCTAAATGCGAAGGGGGTTGAACTGGCTGAAATTCCACAGAGTGGGCATTTTCCGATGTATTCGAACCCAGTAGAATTTTGGAGAAGGATTGCCGACTTTATCAAACGCAGCGAACTGCTTTCAGGAGAAACCACAATGTAACTAGGTCAGATCTCGTAGCAAGAGTCCTCTGTTGAATTGGGTGATCATAAATGCAATAAGGAACAGGGCGATATAGGATAGGAGATTAATAATAAATCTGCAATAGGTACTGTTGCATCAGGCGAGGTTCACTATCCCCTAAACAAACTTACAAATTACGGATTTACATAGTCGTGAGCTTAAACGCGTTCAATTGTTTTCTGTTTACAAATATCCCATCAAACACTAAAAGGTACAATCTGTTGATCTTTTATCTAAAGAAATGCAGCCATATATAAGCTAGTACCGCGAGCGTTTTGTAGGGTACCCGTGTGAGTTCATACGGCCGTCTTACGTACTACTGCGTCAATACTACTTGCAACATACCCAACATTCCCTCTTGTTACTATTTCTATTAGCAAAATATTAAAGCCTAGAAGTGGAGGTGGAATAACCACTCACGGCCAGTGATTGCGACTCTGCCTGTATTGAGAAGGTAGATATGATACTCCTCTCTCAACATTATCGCCTGCTTTTCCGTTATGCCAACATATGAAAACATTCCTATCTAGATATTTACCTTTAGCGTGTGTTTTAAAAGAAAGGAGCATCGTATTCAAACTTACCTGAGTTAGGATATGCTCCCACTTCCCAGGTGTATTCAATCTTATTAGTTCGTCATAGAGTGCCTGACGCATTTGTGCAATCCTAGAACTCATTGTCTTCAAGTCAAGCTCCCACTTTGCAAAAAGCTCTTCATCGTTGAGAACCATTGCAACTATTCTCGCCCCGTATGCCGGAGGGCTTGTGAGCTCACTTCGTGTCAGTTGCTCCAGTAAATTCGCAACGTTATGAGCCGACTTTGCTGAAGTCGTCTTAAGGTGCAAAGCACCAACACGCTCTGCATACAAGCCAAAATTCTTCGAGAAAGATTGCGCAATGCCCATCTCAAGGCCTTCCTTACTCGCAAAGTGTTTCATTGCCCAGCCATCTCGTTCTAAGTCGCCAGAAGCAAACCCCTGGCTATGAGCCGTAAGCATCTGTGGAAGAAATTTCGGGTTTGGAATACCTACTATGCAGAATCAAAAAGAGGAAAGAGGTTGAGACGTATACATAGATCGGCAATTGACTTCCATTGATCTCTCGATGGGTCGAGTCCTGTGGGGTTGTGCGCACATGCATGCAATATGAGAACGTCTCCAGGGTTCGATTCCAGCTCTAAGCATTTGACCATGCCGTCAAAATCAAAGCCGTTATCGGTAGGACTGTAATAGGGATACCATCTGTGTTTGATGTTCCTATCTGCTTTCTCCCAGATTAACGGATGATTAGACCATGTAGGGTCTGGAAACCAGACATTTTTCGGCTTGAGTGTATCTGCCAAAAGCCGAGCGCCAATGTGATTTGCACCTGTGCCAGCAATAGTCTGAATCGATGCGATTGCCGGGTTCAGAGCTCCCAGGGCGCCAAACACCAATTTTCTCGCCCCTTCTAATAGCTTGGAGTTTCCACGAATTGGCAAGTACTCATGATTTATAGTTGGATCTTCATGTAGTCTGTTTTTGGCCTGATTGGTCGATTAGTATCTGTATAATTTGGTCAAAGGATATTATTCGCGCACCTCCTGAACGACCGGTAAGATCCACGGATTTCCCTTCTCATCTCGATAAAGGCCAGCATTCAAACTCGTCGCCTTTGGATCTAGATCGGCCCTTGCGAGCCTTATGATGCCAAATGCAGCATCCTCATTTACTGCTGGGACAGTAGCAAAGTGCGAAGCCATAGTGGTAAGAATAATTAGAGAATTAAGCAAGATCTGTCTATTATAACTACGGATAACATCGTACAGTATATATACACTCCATAATACACAGGTAATATGGAGATACAAAACGGGAACCAACCTGTTCTTCCACTCTAAAGGCGGCAAAATGGTTGAAAATGCCGCGGACCCACATTTCAAGACGGGCATCGAGCACAATTTCGCCGCGCGCTAAACTAGAGGCGGCGATGAAGCACGGTTTGCCTCATCCTCACATTTCTTTTCTTTAACCCAGACTCTTCATATGCCTATAGTTTCGGTAACCTTCAAGTGACGCCGACGGCCTACGGCCCATTTCAAAGATCGACACATCTTGGATTAGCGGCATCAAAGTCTAGACTCAAGCTGTACTAACCGAGGGACCATGGCTGAAGACGACTCCCTAGATGGTATTGCTGATGGAGCACCCGCAAGGAAGAAGACTACAGCGTAAGCAGAATACTAGTACCACTCGCTAGCAAATTTGTAACCTCGATGAAGGTGCCGTCGATGTCACTCACGTAAGATCAAATGTTCTGGCGGGACTCCATGTGATGGATGCGTTTCTTCACGCCACGAGAATTGTACATACGTTTCGAGAAATCGCAAAGTCAAGGTTGCGGAAAGGTAAACATTAAAACAGGTTTACACCATTAATAGAAGGAATACTAATTAACTTCGTACAATGACAGATATCTTCAGCAAGTCCTTGCCGAGAATGCGCGACTGAAGCGAAGTACGGCAGCAATATCTACCTCTCCTACCACAGAGATAACAGATATCCCTCATCCTCGAGAAGAGTCTTCCAACCCTGAAGAGAACTTAAGCAACCCCCTCATACAGGACCGGGCCTGGTTTGTACCGTATGATGTCGCCAATCCTCCGGTATATATCGGCGAGGCAGCCTGTACCGCATTTGCCACCCGATTCCGCCAGGCTCTTGTCGAATTTCAGGGATCGGCTCCTCACATTCCGAGAATCCATTACACCCAAGATGATAACTTATTCTCCGCATTGCATTCGCCAGTGTCGTGGCCTAGCAGAACTCAGGCCCAATTACTTCTCAAGGTTGCTTTGATTAATATCAACCGAGCATTTCATGTTGTTTTAACAAAGCCAACCCTGGCCAGCCTGGACCAAATATATCAAGACGCAACAACACCTCCAGGTACACTTGCCACCTGCAAGTTCTTTGCGCTTTTTGCGCTTGGAGAGGTTTACTCTAGCAGGGCAGTGGTACCGTCAGAGGGGAATTTTCCTGGAGTGCGGTACTTTATGCACTCGTGCAGTCTGCTCCCGATTCTTCCAGAAAGAGCAACTTTGGAGCATATAGAGATTTTAATACTCCTTGTACGTTTTGCGAGTCTAGTATCAATTTCAAGGAATCCTTCGCTGACCACATAGTCATTCTTCTCACATAACCTGAATAGGAGAAACTCTGCTTACTTGTGGATCGGATCAGCTCTCCGTCTAAGTCTAACGCTTGGTTTACACCATAATTTTCCACGGACAATAGTGATGGATCCCGTGGCTAGGCAGCATCGTGTTCGTATTTGGTGGACGATTTACATTTGCGACAGGATGTGGGGGTCGAAAGTGGGCCATCCTTTAATGATTCCAGACAAAGACATCACAGTTGACTTGCCCTCCTTCTCGGGCCTAAGTGACGAAGAACGGACAGGGTTTCCGGATCCCGACTATATAATCGCTAGCATTAAGCTCGCGAAGATCGCTGGCAATATTATCACGACAGTCTATTGTAGAGGTCATCCGCCGCCATTCATACAGAGCGTTCAAAAGGTCTTGGGCGACCTCAATGCATGGATGGCGGCCCTACCAGACTCCATCAGACTTGCCGAAACCGCTGGCTGTACTCCAAGACATGTTATGTCTCTGCATCTCTCATTCAACCAGGTTTGGCGTAACCTACTCATTAGCTATTACAACTCTAACCTTCACTCGTTTTAGTGCGTCATACTTGCAACCCGTCCGGTCTTACTCCACGTATTCACAAAGTCTCGCGATGGCAGCTCTCCCACAAACGATATGACGCCAGTTACGTCAACTCTTGCTGATGCCTGCCTTCACACGGCACGGCATTCAAACGAGCTTCTAACACAACTATGGATAGAGGGAGCACTCTCAACCTTTGGATACTTTGACGCCCACTACCTTTTCTCTTCGGCCGTAATACTTGCGATCTCTAGTATTTCCGACGCCGATAGCAAGGACAAGGACCGTTTGGACTCTGCAGCTCAACTTCTACGGTCTATGGCTGACAGTGGAAATCTATCAGCGACGGAGTTCTGTGGACATCTGGATCAAGTGAGAAGTGCCATTGACGGATCTCGCTCAGATGTTGCTGCACCAAGCACGGCGGAGGCAGAGCCAAGTATACGTCCATATAGTACCTTCAACGATACGATGAACCCTTTGACGACGGAGATGGCTTTACTTGGGCAACCTATGCAGGACTTTATTACCCAGGCAGAATTTCCTTTTGAATTCCCGAATCCTGTGGACTTGCTTCACGACACGATGCTCTTATTTACTTAAACCCTGGTATGGGAAACGGCATTCGACCACACTTATCCTCGAATCGAACTATATATTAAATATCCATTTGCAGTAATAAAAATGTTAATAAACAAATGCACTCTCTAAATCTCTCCATAGAATTGTGCATGGTGCATTTGACTATAAAATAATATTAACTTCGCTTTCCTAATTATATTATAGCTGACTTATTAGTCTTATTTGCGCCTGTTATTATTTACAGTTATTACTATTAACACCTAAATATCTACCCTGCTTATAGAGTTGTTGTTAGCTGCTAGATGCTAATAGTAGCGGTGATGATGCAGATGATGAGGCAGAGAAATAGAGCTGTGAGGCAAACCACCACCCCATGGACAGGATCATATGAAAACAAATTAGTAACTATATAAGTCTACAACCTACTATATTCTGAAAGAGCGCTAGACAGGGCAACTCTAACCAACCAGCATGTCATAACTTCCAATTTCACCGAAAAGGGATCCTCGCATAAGTTGTAGGTCCCTTAGGTTATCCCTTCCGCTGCAACATGTGATAACCCAGCTCCTCTCGCGCCTCAGCGATTGTAGCTCCGCCAGCGATCATCTCTCTAATACCAGCTTCACTCATCTCGATCCTGCGCGCGACCTCCGCCACCTCACGAGCCCGATCCCGCGGAACAACAACGACACCATTCGCATCCGCAACAACAATGTCTCGAGGATTGACACGCACCCTGCCAATGCCGATCGCCTCATTAACGCCTCCCACCTGAACCCGATCCTTGCCAGTCCGCATCCAGCGCCCAGCACTGAAGAGCGGGTACTCGTCAGCGAGCGCGCGGTTCACATCGCGGCACACACCGTCGATGACGGTTCCAGCAATGCCTCTCAGGCCGGCGTATTGCGTCATAATGTCGCCCCAGACGGTACAATCTGTGCGGCCGCCGTTGTCGATGACTACGATATCGCCTATGGCAACGTCGTCGATGAAGTCGCCAACACTTCCTGGTGGGTCGCTGGCGGGTACGTAACGTACGGTGTAGGCTGGCCCGATGGTGACTTTTTTGTAATTGGTTAAAGGCATGATATTGAACGCCTGTCCGGGAATGCCGAGTTTGTCAAGCGCATCAGAGACCCCAGGGGTGTCCGAATCCGCGAACATGGCTACCAGCTCTTGATCCTCGGTACTAGCTTTATTAGGATTTCGTCTAGAGGATTCCGTGGCTGTTGGCAATGCTGTAGCCTCGCGGATGGCCTCGAATTGCGTGTCATGCATGACCTCCGACACAGGCTGACCAGCTCTCACAGCCCGAACCATAAGTGTCTGACGACGCTCAATCCGCTCTCCGAATTCCAAGACCTCCTCAACGCGCCCAGCCGGAACAAACACCGTCCCGCAGCTATCAGCAATCACATAGTCATCCTGGTGAACCGTGACGCCTCGCACCTGCAGCGATTTGCCGGAGTCGACTTGCACCACCCGATTGCGGGCGCTGATCATGGTGACGCCAAGGCCGTAGACGGGATAGCCGACCTCGCGGCTGCCGTCGATGTCACGACTCATGCCGTCGATTATGGTTCCGCGGATGCGCTTCGCGTTCGAGGCGTTGGCGAGGATGTCGCCCCAGCATGAGACGCCGTCTGTGCCGCCGGAGATGACGAGGATGCGATCATCTGTTGTCACTGCGTCGATGACTGGGGTGAGGAGATGGGTAGTGGGAGCGGCGTCGGTCTTGGGGCCTACTTTCACTGTGCTGGCGCGTCCGACGATCTTCGGGCAGTCCCAGAGGGGGAGTAGGCCGTATGTGGCTCCTTTGAGGTTGAGAAAATCCAGGGCATCAGACACTGTATTGGTGTCGAGCGCCGAAAGCCGGTCTAAAATGCTGGATTGTCTCATCGGGTCAATTTTGGTAATCGGTGGGTAATCAAAATAATGAGAGTCGTCGAAGGGGGAAATGGCTCATATGAACGGAATAGACGGGAAAAAGATTGTTATAGGGAGAAAGCCCATGAACGGCCATAGGTTTGGACTGGGAGATGGCAGGGGTTTTATTGATCGAGTTACACTCGGCGAAGAAAGTAATCAGAGCCGCACCATCATCTCGGTGACCAGGCACTATCTGCTGAATCCGATGATAGGAAGTTCTCCAGCCGATAGCAATACCGGTGACCTAGCCATGTTGCCGAGAAATATCGGTAACTTGGCAGTTCTGCCGAAGCTCGACTCGGCGAGGCCAGCGGCGAGTCACCTGTAGATGGAGACGTATATTGATTTTCAAAAACTCTTGTGATGTTTCCGTGCTCGGCTGGATCTTGGTTTTCGCCGTCGGCTTCTGGCTCCTGTCGGGATAAATCTGTTCGCCCGATACCAAATAACTCGATTGCTCTCCCATTGTCTCAATGCGAGTATTTCCAGATGAAACTTTCAATTCTTTCTCGACATCAATATCGCTGTTTATTGTGTCATCCGTCTTCACTGCTCCATTCTTTGTATTCCAACGCTGTCAACAGTTTTAGGGGTTTGGCTGTTTTATCGAAGAACGCTCTTAGCCCAGAATGTCATTCTCATCCGCCATAACCACCTCGATTCAGAACCCGCGGCTACGCCTGCTTAATGCTCTCCGAGCCGGTTCGAAGCCTATTATGACCTTCCTAGGGCTCCCGTCCTTCCGCACAGCCCAAATAGTAGCTCAGACCGGCATTGATGTCAGCATTTCCCATCTCCTATAATTTAATTTTCTCACTAATGATAGTAAAGGGCATCATCATCGATTGCGAGCATGGCCATATCAGCGACGACTCCATGCACAGCTCGACCGTCGCCATCGCTGCCTTGGGGGTGTCGCCGCTTGTTCGTCTCAGAATGACCCACGCGGATTTGATCAAGAGAGCTCTGGATGCTGGTGCACAGTAAGTGACACAAACACTGTTATTCTAATATTAAAAAATGTTCCAAGCGGCATCGTTGTACCTCAGATCCACACTGCCGAAGATGCCAGGACCGTTGTCTCCCATTCAAAATTCCCTCCACAAGGACTTCGAGGGCAAGGCTCAGCATTTCCAGCCATCACCCACGGCATCGACATCCCGACATACCTCGAAACGGCCAACGAAACGCTCATCACGTGTCTTCAAATCGAATCGAAAGCCGGGGTCGAAAATGTCGACGCCATCTGTGCCGTACCCGGTGTCGGTGAGTGATTGATTGACCCCCCCACGAATGGTCTCGCTGACCATCAGGAAGATATGATTTTCATCGGGCCGAACGACCTCGCCCTATCGATCCTTGGCTATGTACCTGCAAGAGGTGATGAGCGCGAGTTTGTCGATGCTGTTGAGAAGATCGTGGCAGCAGCTAGGAGGCATGGCAAGTGGGTCGGCCGGTTATCAAATGACGGGGCTTCGTGCAGGGAGCATCTGAAGGTGTTCGATACCGTGGCGATGGGTTATGATGTTCGGGCGATTCAAAACTGGTATACAGCTGAGTTGCAGGTTGCGCGCTCGTGATGCCTTGCAAGGGTGGAAGAGAGAAACCAAGGGTTGGCGCGATGCATGGGCAGTACATCTCTAGAAGAAGCATTGGTTTTGTTTTTGTTTGCTCGATTGAGGTAGGGGAGATATGTTGCCACCAGGAGCTCGATCCACTACTCCACCGATCTCAAGCAATCCTCTAGATAATAGTTAAATTAGTGCCATCTAGCCTAGTGGGCCTTGCCGCCCTTACCCTTATTTTGCGATTGCGACTACCTTAACCACCTCAACAACCTTGACTACCTAAAAGTAGGTCCATTTTTGATCAAAAATGCAAAAATGGACCTACTAATAACGCGTTACACTACGATAGTGGACGGCACGAGTAAGTAGGTGAGCATGCTAAGCAAGGTGAGCAAGGTGAGCAAGGTGAGCAAGGTGAGCAAGGTGAGTAGGGTGAGTAGGGTGAGCTAGATGGGTAAGAAAGGTGAGTATAGCTAAACTAAGAAAATGGTATAAAGGACTAGCTCCCCGCTTTCATATCTCAGAGACTCTATCTAAAACGAGATATATTTCCTTTTAAGGAATCTGCTACTATGGGACGGCTAGTCCTTACTACTAACGACTGAATTGCTAAGCATAGTGCTATTAATCATCCCCTAAGCTGGTGGGGTAGTATCAAGACCAACCACTGAGAAATTGAAGGCATCATTCCTAGACGGGATCAGTCCGAGCTCACATTCATCATCAACAACCACATACCTTGAGTAGCTTCCCGCAACATCCATGTCAAGTCTTCCCCTCTCACAATCATCCATATCAACCTCAGTGCTGATCAACCCACCATCCTCAACCTCCCACAACGGCTCAACAAGAACAGCGCCGTTGGAATTAACAATGCAGGATCCGCCACGAGAGACGAAGTCGTCGCCCTTGGAGACGTCGGCCTTGACCCATGCGGGCAAATGGCTCTTTCGCTGGCACTGGTTCGCTGAGACAACTACACACCTACCCTCGAAAGCAATCATGCGCATAGCGCTCGACCATGTGTCACGGGCATCGGCCGTTGGCGCCAAAAATAGATTGACGTTCTGGTTGTACAGACTTTGTCTGAGGAGCGGCATGTAGTTCTCCCAGCAAATAGCAGCAGCCATGATAACCTTGGTACCACGAATCTCCGTGGTAACAGCTCTCAGCGAGGAAGCCGCTCCCTGGCCCCAAACAAGTCTCTCGCTGCCCGTCTGTCCCCCACCTCCATCAGCTCTCGCTTGTCATGTGATATTACCAAAGGAAAGAGGTGTGGCGACATCCAATACATACCGGCATCAATTTCCTCCTCTTCCCCAAAGCGCCATGCACAGGATCCACGTATATAGCACCACAGTACAAGGTCCCCCCACACCTCTCAATTAGTCCCACAACGAGGAAAACGCTCGTCTGCTTCGAAATCCTCTCCAGCTCCTCTCTCGTCCCATCACCTCTCACGCCCCCATTCTTCGGCGCAGGCAAAGATTTCTCAACCCAAGCGTCGCCAGCGCCCTCAGGGGTATCCCCCAAATCAACCGCTGCGCGGAAGTACTGGAGGAACTGCTCACGGCCAGCGTCAGAACGTGAGCCGATCACAGCGCCGAAGTCACAGCCTCGCGGATAGCCGCCTAAGTAAGCTTCGGGGAAGAGCAGGACATCGATGTTTTGCGCTGCTGCTTTCTTGGTGGTTTCCTCGAGGTCGGTTAGAGTTTCGGTGAGGGTGTTTAGGGTGCGCGCTTGGGCGGCGCCGATTTTGATGATGGATGGCATTTTGAGGTTAAAGAGAGACTAGCGAATTAATATTATTAATATTATTAATTAGGACAGGCTTGAAATGGTAGGTGTGATTGAGATTTGTGGTTTTTGACTTTTGCTACAAGAAGATATGGGAGCAGATGTCGTCTCTAAAAGAAATCCCATTGGTATAAATTAGATGGTCATCATAGGATTTGGGTTTACGCGATTTACGTTCATGGTATGCAAGTTCCCAGCCTAGCTTATACTGCAACACTAAAAATGTGAATCCACACCCGTGCGCGCGTATACCTTACCGGCGCACCAGCCAATTCCAGTACGGTAAACCTACCATTCTGCGACCAGAAGCCACGCGACCGTCGCATAGCTGTAGTAACGGTAGCACGCTATAGAGCGACTGCCGTTCCTATGAAACTGCTATAAAGCTGTAACGGCTATAATATATAGATAGCTACGATCAAACATACGGTAGTAAAGCTTATAACTATAATTAAATTTTATACGGTAACTAAAATTATATATTTATCATGTGGTAAATGCTCTTTATAAGCTCATATTTCTCTATATATTAACGCTTATAATTAAATAATTATAAAAATTTCATTTTAATAAGCTACTTTTATACGTATATATATATCAGAGTGCATACTACATATACTACTATAGCCTTTAAACGTAAGCTTTATAAAGTAAAACTTAAATAATAGCTATAGCGTTTCCTATTAAAAATGGTAGTTATATTACTATGGTCATGTTTAGCTTACTATATATAGAGTAGTAATACTATAGTTATAGCTTTAATAGTAGTAGCAATGGTATAGGTGTGCTTATATAGTTGCTAGATGGTATAGCTACTATACTAGATTTATATAAAACTCTAGTAAGGTAGCTATTTATTTACTTAACAATGGGTTTAGTTTTAAGGGAGATAAGGGAGTTAAGGGATTTAAGTTAACCTTTTTAATATAAGGCTTAGACTAGTACTTAGATATAAGATAACGTTTAAGCTATACTATTAGTAATATATAGCTAATGATAAATGAGAATTTTGTATTAAACATCATTCTACTTATTTATCTATAAAGACTTTGAAGTTCTTATTACTATCCTAGGAATAACGTGTCCTTATCATTTAGTATTATCTATTACTCTTTAAAAGTGACCCTAAAATTAATTATAGTAGCATAAGTAGAACGAAGGCTAACTGTCATTCTTATACCTAGTGCTTAGTAGAGATCTTATGTTTTTAATGTAGTATAACATAAGCTCTAACTCCTAGGATATCTAACTATTCTAGTAGACTATCTATTAATAAGAGCTAAGCTACTAATAATAGAGCTTTTAGATAACGTTAATAATTTACATAAAGTCCTCTAGTAACTAGTTAATAAAGAGAGAGATATAGTTATTATTATATACTTATATAGTAGCATCATTACCTCTTATATAGTAGAAGGTCTTAATGTACCTATACTTCATAGGGTAGGCAAAATAGGTAGCATTATAATGTTAGCATACTTAAGTACATTTATACTTCCTAAAGGTACATTACTAATAGATAGCCTTTATAGTTAATGGTTATTATAGTAGAAAGTTAAGGTTTATAGTATATAGCTAATATAAAATGACAAAGTTACTAATTATATTTTACTTTTGTTTTTAAAGAGACTATTACTACATTACTAACAAAGCTAATGTGTTTTATAATAACTTATCTATTACTAAGTAGAAAAAGTAAATCATAACTATAACGTATATGCTAGTTACTATGTTTAAGTCTAGGTATATATATAAACTATAACATACTATGTTATATATATACGTTTTTTATATAAATAATAACATAATTCTTATAGCCTTATAAATAGGCATGGCTAATTAAATAGGTAGTATTACTACATATATAATTCACTCCTTACATTTACTATTTCTTAGCTTACTAGATGATGTAATTAAAGGGGTTAAGTTAGTAGCTAGGATTAGTAAAGAGAAGAAGTCTTTAATATAAATAAAAGGGAAATTAGACACTTATAACAAAATATGAGGCCTTTTTATGCTATGGTTTTAGTATGATCATCCATTTAATAAGTATATTAAGAGTACTTAGATCTCTATAGACAACTACTCTAACCTAGTTCTATAGTCTTAGTCATGACTTTACTTATCCTTAAGTACATAACAGGGAGCGTAATTCTAATCATGTAGCTTCTAGCACCCTATGAGAGTTCAGTTTGCTATAATATAGGCTTTAGAGAAGAGGCTATAGCAGGGAATGGCAAAAACAAAACAAAACAAAACAAAAGAACATACAACAGTGGGTATTCGCTGGTGGTCACCCACCCAACTACTAATCCACCGATCTCAAGCTTGTGTATGGCAGAGCGGACGGGATGCCCAATTCTCTTGAGTCTATGGTCGTATGTGAGTTTTCTTCTGTAGAAGAGGAATATATATACCATTTTTCATACCCCACATTACTAAAAACGCGACAGGGGGAAATGATAATGGGCGTCGTTGGAAAGCTTTAGATGATACACGCAGATAACATACATACGTATAAAAACCAAGCACCAGCAAAGAAACTTTTGCTCCCCTAAAGTCCCAAGATCCCATTACCCCCTATTCTATCATCATCGGTAAATCTCATCTATGTCCCCCATTCCCATTCCCTCCCCCTAAGCCCTTACCGCCGTCCCATTTCACGTGATCCTCATTTATTTCAACAACATAAATACCACGTGACACATTTTCATCTAGATCTAAAAGTGGTGACGTCACAATCCCCCTTTCATTCCCGCGTCACACAAGCACCACCATCGAATCCCTACCTAGCGCATCGACATCAACATCGCCGTGGAACAGACGTACCAGAGTATGCCAGCACACCTTGTGTTGCGTCGTGGCTGTGGCTTGGTATGTGGCTGTCCTGCGCGATTCAGGTGAGTATGGGTTGTGCTGTGTTTGTTATGTGGTGTTGTGCTGTGCTGTGTTTGTTATGTGGTGTTGTGCTGTGCTGTGCTGTGCTGGCTGTGGTAGGTGGGTGGCTGTGGCGTCTATTGTATTGTAGTACTATCTATGCTTGTGGTGCTCGGGAGGGAGTTGTGTGTGTATCGCCACTGTATCTGTATGGCACGTTTCTACCAAGATAGCCACGCCCAGCCTTCCACCCATCACCCATCACACACAACCACCACCACCGTCCGTGCCTCCCATCCCTCCCATCAGCTCGGCAAGGATCCCACCCATCTCTGGGCAACGCGTCTGTATGGCACAGTGGATACCGAGACGACGTAAACAAAGACCCATCCACCCAGTCACCACACTAGTATACTATATCTGCGCAGAACTAGCGCTTGCTGAAAAAGCTTGGGTGGTGGGTGTGATTTCCCTGTTTTTTTGCCCAACTTTTGCCGCGGCCCCACTTGTTTTTTGAACAGAGGGAGCTTGGACGGGGAGGCTGGATTGGGGAGGGTGTTGCGAGGATGGATGGGTGATGGGAACCATGGGAGAGTTATGGGAGGGAGGGTACGGGGGGGGCCGAGGTGGATGATTGAGTGTGTTGGTGGATGTTTGGTGTGAAAATTGAAGATTTGGGGATAGAAATGGGGATGTCAGTTGGGAATTGGGGATAGGTACGTGTGGCGGCGCGGAGATGATGTTGGTGGTGAGATCACAACCCCAGGAGGTGAGGTAAGAGTCTGATGGCAAGTGCACATACCATTGATAAACCCATGGGTTAGGTGTTCCTGGAGTTTGTTCCTGCCCTAGGACACCTACCAGCACAGCGATAGAGGAACTTCAGGTACATGTACTCCCCTCTCCTTTGCGACCGTGCCTGTGCCTGTGTTTGTTGCTTGTGTTGTGGTGCAAAAAACAGAGAGAGAGAGAGGAGTTCCCGTGACTGAAAGATCCAATCACATGTCCACCACCACCACAAACAAACAAACAACCATCAGAGCACAATCTCAATCGGGAGACGAGGACGTATACAGTAATATAACCATCTCCACTCCTCGACGGGTTGCTGTTCCCACTGTGGACCGGGACGAACTAGACGGCAGGGCTTGAGGGAATGAGTGGGTGCGTTGTGGATCGACGCGTAGTGGTGAAAGGTGTGTACGTGCATTGGCGCTGTGGTGGTGCTGGCTCTGTTGGGTAGACCCGCTTGGGACTGACACGAGTGGTACTGACTAACTGACTGCGTGAGGATATGGGAATGGGTGCTGCTCGCCGAATGGACTGCCGTTGTAGGAGGAGGAGTTCATCTGGTCTACGGAGTACAGTACGCGTCGTCTCGTCTGGTGTTGCGGGTATGTATGTCTAGTACTCTCCCTATTGCAGCCGTTGTTTGTCTGGTTCACGGGCTCTTGCTGCTGCTGTGAGACATTTACTATGGGTTGATGGGTTGGGTGAGACATGCGCAGAGACTTTCACCGGGGATCAAGAGAGATGAACGACGGGTCGGCTGGGGATGCTGCTGCTCCTGCTGCTGGCGACACATCACTTTGGACTGCTTGTACGGGATGTGCCGGCGCGTACGATGCATGTAAAGCGCAAGAGGCGAGCTGTGTATGGTATGCGGCATCGAGGAGAGATGTCACAGCTGTGGGCACAGCCTTCCTCTTGACGGGATGTCGAGCACCAGGCAGACAGTCGAATCGATAAAGCGCGAACAGAATCAGGGCTGATCACCGTCGCTACCACCGTTCAAACATACATACTTTACCCGAAAAACGGGAAGAGAAGATGGTAAGAGATGGACGGAGATTCACACGTGTTGACGTCAGAACTAGTGTCTATTGAAAAAGTCTAGTTTTTTTTCCCGATCCTTCAACTCTGTTAATCTGTGTGCGACGGGCCGTACTGTATTTTGGTACGCTCTTTCTTGCCAAGGCGGTACTCGCTGGGCAAGGTGGGTGGTCAAGCTGGGAGTGTGGGAGTGTGGTTGTACTACGGCGAGCCGAGATCTGCCAGCAGGGGTGAGGGGAGGGGGCAGGGAAAGAGGTGGACGGGGACATGGACGGAGCTGGGTGAAGATCTTCTTTGCCGTAGAGTTGCACTCGGTAGTATGTAGAGTAGAGTAAAAGTGACGCGACTAACGATATGCGCTGGACGTATGTGGTGTTTATCTGTATATCATCACACGATACTCAGACAGACACAGCTGGAGTGGATAGATAATCAGCAAATATGACTGAATATCAGTGAATAGCAGCGAATATCACTGACCATCACTCAATTATAACTGAGTATCACCAACTATCAAACTGATCTTCACAAAACACTCCTCTAGTAGAATTATACCCTCACTCAAATATCGATTGAAGGTATCCATCTGGTATCCATCTGGTAAGCCACATAGTATCCATCTCTGCGCCTACAACAATCCCTCCAGTACCTCGCCCTGAAGTACCCCCAATCCTAAAAATAGCGTACCCTCCATCCCATCCCTCCCACAAAACCCCCGACTCAGGACAACCATCGGGACTTCCTCCCTCGGTCACTAGTCCCGTGTCCCTGTCTCACTGTCTCGGAGCTAGGAATTGCACTAGGGAACACACCAAAACTAACCCACTTATCGACTAGTACGAATGGGGACCTGGAACCGGGATGGGGACACCTCTAGTGGATCGCATGGGATTGGATGGATTGGATGGATTGGATGGATTGGATACACCTTCACTTTGCCAATCTTGGGGAAACCTGCAACCTTGCAGAACCTAAAATTCACAAATCCCAATCTCCCTCCCCCCCCCCAATTTGCCATTTGCCCATTCCCATACCCATCCTGCTCCATCACCTCAACACCCCCCCCCTACCTGGCTGTAAAACCACCCACCCCTACCTACCCTACCACCCTCCTCTTCCCTCTGACGCCTCGACCTTGCTTTTCGCCCTCACACTAACCGACTCCATTCTCGCGCTACCCCTCCCTCCAATTCCCTTCTTCCTTCTGACTTTCCCTCTTTTTCTTCTCTCCTCCATCTTGCGCAATAGCTATTTAGGTAGCTTTTGAAAAAAGGATCGAGGCTTCCCTCTTCCCTTCCTGCAACATCACCACACACGCCACCCTGGCATCACAGACGATAACACGAGACAACAAACTCACCATCAATTGAGCTTTCATTAATTTCCCCATTCTTGCGAGCTTCTCGCACAGAAACCGCCCATCATGGACGGCCTCTTCAGGAGAGCAGACCCTGCTCCCACCGACTCCGACAAGGACACTTCCGTATCCGGTCTCGTCGCGACCCTGATCCCAACTTTGGTCGTCGCCCTCGTCTATGTCACCATCTTCCTGGTCCTGCGTCGGTCGCACCGTCGCTTCTATGCCCCGAGAACCTACCTCGGGACTCTACGCGATAAGTAAGTTTTTTGCGCCCAGCAAACCCCCAGCTTACCCAGAGCCACGAAAGCTAACCATCCCCCAGTGAGCGCTCCCCAGAGCTTCCAACTGGCATGTTCAACTGGTTCGGCACCTTCTGGAAGATCCCCGACACCTACGTTCTCCAAACCCAGTCGCTCGACTCGTACCTGTTCCTCCGCTACATGCGCATCCTCGTCGCCATCTGCTTCTTCGGCTGCCTCATCACCTGGCCCGTCCTGTTCCCCGTCAACGCGACGGGCGGCAACGGCGCCCAGGGTCTCAACATCCTCGCCTTTGGCAACCTGAACAAGAGCACCGATGGCAAGTCCCGCATGTACGCCCACGTCTTCATCGGATGGATCTTCTTCGCCTTTGTCCAGCTCATGGTCTGCCGCGAGAGCATCTTCTACATCAACCTGCGCCAGGCCTTCCTCCTGTCGCCCGTCTACGCGAACCGCATCTCCTCCCGCACCGTCCTCTTCACCTCCGTCCCCGACGTGTACCTTGACGAGGCTAAGCTCCGCAAGGTCTTCGGCGACGAGGTCCAGCACGTCTGGATCACCCGCGACACCAAGGAGCTCGACAAGCTCGTCGAGGAGCGCGACAAGACCGCCTTCAGACTCGAGGGGGCAGAGACCAAGCTCATCAAGCTCGCCAACAAGGAGCGCCTCAAGGCCGCCAAGAAGAGCGGCGCCGCCAACGACGAGGAGCCTGTCGTCGCCACCGCCGACTCCGAGTCCGGATCCATCGCCGCCCGCTGGCTCCCAACCAAGAAGCGCCCAACCCACCGCACCGGCCTCCTCGGCCTCTTCGGCGCAAAGGTCGACTCCATCAACTGGTGCCGCGAGAAGCTCGAGAAGCTGATCCCCGACACCGACGCCGCGCGCGAGAAGTACAAGGCCGGCGCCGATAAGCCCGTCAACGCCGTCTTCATTGAGTTCCTCACCCAGTCCGCCGCTCAGTCCGCATACCAGTCCCTCTCCCACCACCAGGCCCTCCACATGTCCCCCCGCTACATCGGAATGCACCCTAATGAGATCGTGTGGAGCTCCCTCCGCATCTCCTGGTGGCAGAAGGTGGTCCGCCGTTACGCGGTCCAGGCTTTCATCGCTGCTCTCATCATCTTCTGGGCTATCCCCGTCGCGGCTGTTGGTCTCATCTCCAACGTCCCGCAACTCGCTACTCTGTCTTGGCTCTCCTGGATTAACAAGATCCCATCCAAGATCCTTGGTGTTGTCTCGGGTCTCCTGCCATCTGTCCTCCTGTCTATCCTCATGTCCCTCGTCCCGATCATCATGCGCATCCTCGCCAAGGTCTCTGGAGAGCCCACCCTCGCGCGCGTCGAGCTGTTCACCCAGAACGCGTACTTCGCATTCCAGGTCGTCCAGGTCTTCCTCGTTGTCACCATTGGTTCCGCCGCCTCGTCTGTTGCCAAGAAGATCGCGGATAACCCCAGCTCAGCCACCAGTATCCTGGCTGAGAAGCTTCCTCTCGCATCTAACTTCTATATCTCCTACTTCATCCTCCAGGGTCTGACGATCGCCTCGGGTGTCGTCTCCCAGGTTATTGGTTTCTTCATCTTCGGCCTGCTTTACAAGTACCTCACCTCCACCCCGAGATCTATGTACGTCAAGTGGACCACTCTGAGCGCCATGTCATGGGGTAGCATTCTCCCCGTCTACTCCAACATTGCTGTTATTGGTAAGCCCCCTCTTATCCCCATTTTTAAAACGCCCAACTAACACCACCCAGCAATCACCTACTCCCTGATCGCCCCTCTCGTCATGGGCTTCGCCACCGTCGGCATAACCCTCTTCTACCTCGCCTACCGCTACAACATTCTCTTCGTAACCGACAACACCATCGACACCAAGGGCCTCATCTACCCCCGCGCCCTCCAGCACCTCCTCACCGGCGTCTACCTCGCCGAGATCTGCATGATCGGCCTCTTCGGTATCTCCGCCGCCATCGGCCCAATCATCCTCATGGTCGTCGCCCTGGTCGGAACTGTCCTGTTCCACATCGCTATGAACTCCGCTCTGGACCCGCTGTTGTATAACCTCCCTAAGTCCCTCGAGGCAGAGGAGGAGATCCTCGCTCTTGAGTCCGGGACGAGCACTGCTACACCTGGTGTCCTTGCTGGCCAGAACGGCGAGAAATCCCTCGAGGCTGGCGCGTCTGCTGACCCTGCGCTCCTGGCTTCAGAGGCCACAGGCGAGAAGACCGTCGCTTCCCTCCCCGCCGCACCGCACGCTAAGCCGAACATCCTAACCAAATTCCTCAAGCCGCACATCTACGCCGACTACGCCACCCTCCGCCGCTTGGTCCCCCACGACGTCGCTGGCTCTGTGTCGAACTACAGCCCTGAAGTCGAGCGTGACGCGTATCTGCCTCCTAGTGTTAAGAGCGCCACCCCGCTCTTGTGGATCCCGAGGGATGAGATGGGGATCTCGAGACAGGAGATTGCGCATACGGCGAAGGTGATTCCGATTACGGATGAGGGGGCGGCGCTGGATGAGGGTGGTAATGTGTATTGGGTTGCGGAGAAGGAGGAGGGGGCGAGGCCGCCGATTTGGGAGGAGAAGACTTATTATTAGATAAGGAGAGTTCTCGTGTAGGATGTGTAATTTGTTGATTTAGGGTGTTTTGAGATAGGTGGGGGATGGGGGGATGTGGTTAATGTCTGGGGGGTACGGGGGGTGTGGAATTGTTATACCCTTTCCTTTTTCAAATGGGATTTTCAAATCTTTTTACAGATTGGTGGGGGAGGGGGGGGGGATATGTATACAGGGGTTAGTTATCTTAATTTTTTTTGATAATTAAAAAAATATAGTGTGTTTTCCCTTGTATGTTTCTCGTTTCTTTCTTTTTTTGTTTGCTTTTAGTACTTTCCTGATGTTGTGTAGAGTGTTATTGTTATTGTTGTGTTTTGTGTTTGTGAATGTGAATGTGCACTTGATGATTGATGTGAGTTTTTGTAATATTGATCTGAGCCAAATAAATATAGTGGTGTCGTCATAGACGGTGAATTATTACCCCGCCCCGACAGACGCGGGGTGGTCCGAGGTTGTGTCCGTCTATCCATCCAGGCAGACAAGACAGCTTCGTCAAGCTACGAACTACTCCGTAAGAAACAATACAATCTGAACAACTTCATCTCAAGACGAACCCCCTCTCCATACGAAACAATACATCATCTCACCTCCACATCCTCACATCCATCGAAACCTCCAGCCACTACACACACCACCACCGCAACAATGCCAGACACAACACCCACCATCATCACGCCCGCGACCACCACCTCCCCAGCGACGGAAACGAAACGCAAAACCTTCGTCCCTCTCGGTTCGTCCCCCTCCTCCCTTCCCTTCCTCCCCCTCTCCTCCCCCGCACCCCCTCCTCCCCTCCTTCCCCATTTCCCTTCTCCTTCTCCCTCCCTCTTCCCATCCCCATCCCCCACCAAACCCACCCACCAGCTAACACCCCCCCAGAAAACAACCCCCAAGTAATGACCTCCCTCCTGCACTCCCTCGGCCTCTCCCCCTCTCTCGCCCTGCACGACGTCTATTCCCTAACCGACCCTTCCTTACTCGCCTTCGTCCCACGTCCTGCGTCAGCGCTGTTACTCGTGTTTCCGGTGTCAGAGGGGTATGAACGGTATCGGAGGGAGGAGGATGAGGGGGTGAGTGAGTATGGGGGGAAGGGGTTTGCGACTGATGCTGGGGAGGGGAAGTTGGGTGAGGTTGGGGGGGAGGGGGATGGGGGGAAGGAGGGGAAGGAAGGGGGGGTACTGTGGTTTAGACAGACTATTCGGAATAGTTGTGGGTTGATGGCGTTGTTGCATGCGGCGGGGAATGGGAGTGCGAGGGAGTTCGTTGGTGAGTTTTTCCCCCCTTTTTTTCTTCCCCTTCCTTGCCCTTCTCCATCATTCCAGCTCCGGGTTGAACCGGTGGTGGATTATCGATTTGTTTTCGAGACGCGCGAGCTAACCGTCACCCAGACCCGGACTCAACTCTCGGAAAACTACTGAAGGAAGCGACGCCCCTGGCACCTACCGAGCGCGCGGAATTACTCTACAACTCCCCCGCCCTCGAAGCCGCGCACTCCGCCTCCGCGCAACAAGGCGATACCGCCGCCCCCCCCGCGGACGACATCGTGGAACTGCACTTCGTCACCTTCGTCGTCGTGAATGGGAAATTGTGGGAGTTAGATGGGAGGAGGAAGGGACCGATTTGTAGGGGCGAGGTGGGGGATGAGGATGTGCTTGGGGAGAGGGCGTTGGAGATGGGGCCGAGGAGGTTTGTGGGGAGGGAGGAGGGGGAGGTGAGGTTTAGTGTTGTTGCTTTGGGGCCGGGGTTGGATTAGTGTGTCTGGGCGGAGGGGGGAGAGTGGGAGAGGGGGAAAAGATGGGGGGGGGTTGTGGGAGGGGGATGGGAGGTCTATAGAGATGTGGGTATGAACGAGTTTTGATGATAATAGGAGGGGCTAAGGGGTCATTGTCAGATATATACCGTCGTAAGAGAGGAATGAATACATACGACCATAGACTCAAGAGAATTGGGCATCCCGTCCGCTCTGCCATACACAAGCTTGTAGTTCAGTGGATTGATGCTCTCAATCGTGCCAATAGGCATAGCGTGGAATCTGAGCCCCTTGCCGCCTTAAGGGGTGAAGCGAGGGTGAGCAGGGTGAGCCGAGGGGTGAGCAGGGTGAGCAGGGTGAGCGGGGTGAGGCGACGCAACGTTTTCGTGTCAATTTCGTGTCAGTCTCGCGTCAATTTCGTAATAGTACCGGAGTGTGGCCGTTTTAGCTTACGTACCTTGCTCTTATTTTCTGTGATCCACCATTTGTGAGCCATAAATCTGAGCCACCTAAACTGAGCCCCAAAAAGTGCAGAGGTGCCACATCAAGACCATAAATCGGGTGACTACATTGTGAAGTTCACGTGATTTGGAGAATTGGAATAGGAACCAAATCTACAATCCAACGACATTCGAACTTCTTGCAGGCATGGCAATCCCTTCTACTGGACAATCTTGATTTCATTATGCTCTGCACTACTGGGAGGTGAAAGCTATTCCAGGCTCTTGACAATTGTGGCGAGTGCACCTTCCCGGCCCCTCACTAAATTGAGGGGCCGCGATCCACGGATCCACCCAATATACGTAGTACTGACGGGCGCACTGCGCAGACAACTGCAGTAACAGTCAGATCAGCTTCATCAGACAACATTTCTTCAAGATACGTATGTGAGACGTAAGTCCCGACCGAAAGTTAATGGCAGAACGTAAAGCGGTGACTACATTTATAATTCTCACGTGATTAGGGAACGAAAAGCAAGACTCTGATCAGGTTTATATTCATACTAAGTTTGATACGGCACAGATGAAGGAGAAGCTCAACAATTTCAAAGCTTAGAAGCGGGCACCACGGAGTTCATGCTAGCATTATAGTCCCTCATGGACAACCTCGCGCAGTGCATTAACGAGGAAGAGATGGTTTGCCCCGGGAGGTGGGGGAGTTGTTGGCGTATTATTTGTGGTTGGTATTGCCATTCCATGAGAGGTTGCAGTTTGCGGCGACCGGGAGGCGGTGCAGCAGTCCATTTTTATAGGCTGATAGCGAGAAGAAGGATTACCAACAATGGACGGGTCCGAAGAAGCGACCACGGTAGAGAGATGGGGAGAGGGGTCACGGAATAAGGCAGGAGGTGGGGGATTAGCGTTACCTTAGATCAGAAGCAGGCGCGTCGAACATGTAAAATGAGCTGCAGGAGCTATAACTACCGTAATATAGATTTTCCATTTCGATCTTTTTCTTTTGTCTTTTTTGTACCTAAATAGACCCTACCTTTGCTCTTACATATCATCGTAATGGAATTCTTTGTGTTTTGATCACAAGTTCAGAGTTCTCATCTGCACCCGCTGCAAGTTTGCCGTCCGCCCAGGCACTATTAGAGCTCATGGTTTGTCTCTCGTTTGAAAACGAAGGCTTTCAGTGATATGATAAGAGTAATGCTGACATTTACTCTTTTTCTAGAAGTTCTATCATTCTCCCACGAGTCTCGACATCAAATTTTGAAGAGGGCTCACACTTCCGAGTACTACCCTACATATGAAAGGCATCCAGTGGATCGGAACTACATGTGGTGCTGAGTGTCTCGAACGGGACGGATTACTCTTGTAGAAGGCAAAATGCCGATGGGCTCATTAGCCAATCCGCGAGATCGTGACTTAGAGGAATATTTCGCATTCTAGTAGTAAGCTATTCATGCGATTTTCAAACTAAACGTGATACTATGCCTAACTGAATGCTTCACCAACCTCCTAAAGCAGAGAAGAGCGTCCACTAAACCGAACTATCCTATCCACTCGATTGATGATGCAAGGGATAACTACACAAACTCAACTAAACCATCTAAATGCAGCTCTACAGTAATGCCATAGAATAACCGGATGATCTCACAAAACTAACTGAGCCATCTAAATACGGCTCTACAGTAATGCTACTAGATAACTAGGTGATACTACAAGCCATCCAAATGCACCTAGACGAGCAAGTTTTCACCATTATAGTTTTAGTTCAAAGGGCGAAAATGCATATGAACCTGCTAGTTCTCTTTAAAAGGCGCACATTGTTCGAAATATACATCGTTTACAATTCTTAAGTATCTTGCTATAGCTTCTTATACCCACATTTAGTAGCTAACCATTTGCTAAGACAAGACTAATTTCAAGCTACAATATAGAAATAGACTTCATAATATCACTAAATGTCTACCCTAACCACTCATGCAATATCCATCTGTTATGCTATTCATTAGCAATAGTATGAAATCTAAGGCACTACGAGCCTTATACCCCTAGAGTGTAATTTCAACCTACTAAAAGTTTAGTATAGCTAATATATGCATTAATTCAACTACTAAAAACGAAGAACACCTAGTCTTGCTTGTAGAAAGTGTTCCTTACTACGCATAGGCAAAGTCTTAGGGTAAACAAACCTATTATGAGACTAGCAATCATCCTGTCCTATGGCCTAGTCTTAAGATACCAAAGCGTTAAGAATTCATTAATCATGTTTAGGCAAGGCTACTATTGCTATTTACTAATGTGATGTGCTTGTTTGCATAAGACTATGGCAGTCTTAATGCTATGGTAGAGACACTAATGACTTAGGCAACTATTAGACTAGCATTAAACTTAGAATACCCCATACGCCCTCAATTGCTCATAGTTGCAAATATTTCTAGCAATTACTTTGCGTTAGAGGTAATGTGTCTTTAATTAAAGGTCCTCTCTTACCCTAGATTCTCTAACTCCTTCTTATCTCTTAACATGATTAATGTGTTAGGGCTAAGCAGCTATACACCTTAAGGGCATTTCAGCACTTTCAAATAGGTCTTAATGGAAGAAATCCACCTTTAATGTGCTATGTAAATAAATACCTACACCCTGTTCTCTATAGTGCACATTATAGCATTCTTTAATCTAGCATTACAAAACTTCGCCTTATTGCTACTAAGCACATTTAGTTTCATTAATGCTTCTTAAGAGGACTTTAAAGTTTCGCCAAACTTCCTAAACCACTTAAGTTCCTTTATAAGTGTGTTTGCTAATAACAAGCTGCCTAACTATACTACATGGGAGTTTATAGCATTAGTGATTATCTTAGATGCTTTCCTACCTAACATGCATAGTTAGTATTGCCCTTGTTAAGTAGATCGCTGTTATACTAATGAAAGTAGTGTTTAGTCCTTCTAAGGTCTTTTGCATTCTCTACTACAAAGCCTGTACACTTAGGGTCTAAGAGTACTTAGACTTACAACAACTCTCAACTAATTTAGTATGTGTAGATATTAAGGCAAACATGATATCTATGTTCTCTTAGATGAAGCATGGTTCTTAGTTAGCATCTTCTGTATGTTAGCAGAGCCTAGAGAGAAATAGCAAATAGTAGAAGCTGTTGAAACTACCCCATAGCTACATAAGCTATCTTTAAAGGACACATGAACACCTCCTAGAGTATGGCCACGCCATCTATAACGTTTATATGTGCATCTTTAGTACACTGTTAAAGGGGCTTAAATATTACTATGAACTCACCTAATGTCTATTCTACCTAACTAAGATCACCTTTTAGGCTTAGCTCGTGCTGCCTACGTGCTAAATAAGGCTCCTAGCTATAGACAGGGGGGGTTGTAAAGGCGTGATATCATTAGGATTCATTTAGAAGCTACAAGAAGCCTTAGATCTAAAGCGTCTAGTATAAGAAAACACTAACCTTTCCATAGGAACAAGTACTAGTATAGTGCCTATTATGCTACTATTGTTAGGTGCTAACGTATCATAGGTAGTGTCATTAATTTAGGACTATTTAGAAAGAACTAGACCCCTAACTAATGCCTAACATTCTTCTGTAAGTTTGCAAAGATCATCTTTGCATCTAAGGCAAAGGCTAGGTTTTCCATCTAGTTCTAGATATCTCTCTGTTCATAGGTTTCATAGATCATGTGCATCTTAGGCAGCTGCTATGACACAGATATGTTAGAAAAGTTTCTTTAAGAGGCCTATAGAACCACTCCTATGTTCTATATAGCTAGGCCGTTAGGCATGAAATACGTAGTTACTACAACTACGTTATCTAATGCAACATTATGCCTCATCTCTAATTACTATGCTAAAGGAAAGCTAACATCTAATTTAGGTAAGTTTGCCTATGCTTGTTATAGCATCATTAATAATATTTTAGGATATAAACATCTTCTACCTATGAGCAATAAGGGTGAAATATTAATTTAGGAGGCATAAGTGACTAAACTGTCGTTACATATATAGTTGCTAATATGGCTAGGGTGAGATGCACTACCATAGCACCTACGTAAGACATATTAATACAATAATAGCTAACATAGAAAAGCTAACGTGGTTTATTAGTACCTTATGCATATTAGTACCTCGTGTACTTTCCCCCTGCCTACCTACTTTGAAGTGCAATTAAACTACCATAACATATAAATTTTATTAAAACTACTTAGAATCTGATAAACTAGACATATCTACATCTACTTAACAAGTTTGTGCATTATGACCTGCTTTTCTACAAGTGCTATAGTACTGCCTAGATAATTAACCCTCCTTCTAGCTACCCCCTACTACATGTACGTTACATTACACCTGCTTGTCTACATCCTTCTATGTAATAATGTCCTGTGCATCCTCTATAGTAAGTGTACCCCCTTAATAGACACGAGTCTTTTTAGCCCTATAGCATTTGCTAAGGGCTTCATTAGCTGCTTAAAGGGTGCGTACCTTAGTAGACAGAAGGGTCATCTCATAGGCCATCTGCTCTATACCCTTTGCTAATGTAGCAACTGTCTTAAAGAGTGGAGTTAGCAAGCTCCCTTGATGATGGGCAATCTGATTTCAAATGAGGGTTGTTTGTAAAAGAGCTTTAGTTAGGTTAGAAGGGGTCTAGGAGACCTAAGGGTTAGTGGTAGCAGTAGAGGGTCTAGATGGAGTTAGAGTCCATAACCTCACGTTAAGCTTTGAAAGTACTGCTTATAGGTCAAAAGGCACTAAGCTAGCTCTACGAAATCTAGCCTAAGCGTTTTAAGGTGTCATTAACTCCTTATATGCTACTATAAAGGCTAGAAAGAACTCTACCTTTATAATGTAGTTAATATAGGCCTTAATGAATGTCTTAATTTGCTAACCATATGCCTACTTTAACATACTAAAATACCTAACATTAAGTGGCTAGGTTAGATGGGATGAATAAGGAGGCAGTCTAAGAGTAATAATGTTGTGTGTCTTGTAGTACTCTTAGAACTTAGCTAATTCGTGGCTCTTATGCCCATCTAACACTAGTATTTGATATAGACCCCTTATATAAGTAGCAGTATGTTTGTCAAAGTGTTTTAACCATTCTAGACCCGTCTTATTATTTGTCTATCCATTACTTGTTAGCTTAACAACCTAGTTAGGTAGAAGGCTGCTGTCTACATACTAATTTAAAAGGTAGTTCTTGCCCTAAACTACTAGAAATGGAGGAACACTCTAGCCTTTACTGTTAATATAAGCAATTACTATAGCCTATTCCTAATTTCCTAGCTAAACTGCCTTACCTCTACTATGTTGATCTACATAGGTAACAACCATTATAGGGCAAATAACACCCATCATAAAGCTAGTTTTGTTAAAGTTGTAGAAGTCATAGTCTAAAACCCTATATTTTGCCCTTATATTTTCAACTAGTTAGAACCACGAGCTAATTAGCTTAGAATCTTTGCATAAGGCCCTTTAGAAATCATAAATGTAATTAAAATGCGTCTTAAGGGCTAGTTGTTACTTTACAAATTAATGCGCCTAGAGCTTTCTAACGCGTTATCCTCTACATGTTTATAGGATCAAATTTGTCATATCTTCCACATTAGTTAACTAGGGCACAAACCCTCTTATATCCATATTAAGTATGTTTTGAACAATTACATCCTTCTCTAGTTTAGTCAATTTAGATGCTCCTAGTTAACGTTTGCTAATAGGGGCTTAGCTGTTTATTCTATTACATAACATAGACTTAGGGACTTAATAGATTTTCGCAGCAGCTTAACAGCTTAAATTTTTAGATGTTTAGATAGCTTTGATAGCTATAATGATTCGTGCTTCATTAGTTTGGATTTACATGACTAGTTGTAGAGAAAACACGTATTAGAGTTAGAAGTAGGTAGGTAGGAGAAAAGTGCGCGAGGTACTAATATACGCGAGGTACTAATAAACCACGTTAACCGTTTTAGAATTTTTAAACCAAAGCGCCTTCATTCCTTTAGCACGTTTCAAGATGGGGGTTTGAGAAATAACAATCCAGTCTAGCTAGGACTACGCTTAGTTTCACAAATTTAGGAAGATGGCAACTGCAACATTGTCCTTTCCATTGGCAACGGATTTAAGCAGAAGCCCTTGTCACTAGTTGCATCAAATTTCTGGAATCTCTTCCTAGATGGGGCTCTAGCTTGCTTATATCAGGCATTAATGGAGTCGTTATCCTTAAATGGGCAGAACAGCTAGGACGGTTACTAGCATAGGTTAGATGAAGAAACAAAAACAAATCACTTCTGTCTGAATTTGCCGTTAGAGGGCAAGGAACCTAGTATTAACAACATTAACAGTATGGATTCTCTTTATTAAAAAACTATGAGCTACTAAGGGGATATAATGGAAATTGTTAGAGCATTTAAAGGAGTAATGTTCTTTTTTGAGCTTAATAGAGCTTTAGTTGATGATGGACCGTTCTACATCTGCTACAGTTCTATATTCTCTAGAAGCCCTAACAGTCCTAGATTTATACAACTACTTATTTCAGACTACCCTTATGCGCAGTTCTTCAATCATAGGACATCTCTTAGGTATATTAGCAAGAATGATATCTATAAGCTTTGTAGGCGTTATACTAAGCTAGTAGCATTTCGAGTCCGTCATTCTTCTAATTAGGCTAACATCAACCTTAGATTTAACAGATTATACCATTAACGTATAAGTGCGTTCCTAAAACCTATCGACTAGTTCATTGAGAAACAAAAGCTAAACGCTAAATTTAGGCAGCCAAATCATAAAAGCACTATAGGTCCACGACAATCGGATTGCAGTTGCTAACTCTAGCGTAAAAGGGATATCCTAATCAGCTTGCTAGGGAACCTAAAACGGCCCCTTGTTACTCGGACTAGAACACGACGCAAGAAGCTTCGCTTGGTTTAAGGGAATGGAGAGTAATGCCTTAAGGGCAGCATTCCATAAGAGTACAGAGCACTACCGGCCTCGAAAATCAAGATTTTTTAGAAGCTGGCAATAGGGCTGGCTAGTAGAGGCATAAGAATTAATTTCCTTATACTATAAAGACTGCTAAAATGAGAGACTAAATCATAATCAATAAGTTGTTCCGCATTGTCTACTACTCAGAGTCTATGCTAGTGAAATACAGAAACAGCTAGTCCTAGCGTTCTTAGGAAATGTTTCGAGCTCTCTTCGACTATGCAGAAACTCAACACGAAAGGTCCCGTTCTCGTTTCTCAAGTCGCTTCCTCTTCCATTGCTTTGTGGTTGACAGTGAGTGTCCTTAACGTCATCAATCTAAGCATTGTATAGTCGATATGCTGCGATGCTTCAAAATCTTTTGACGCTGCTTTGAATTTCAACTGTGCTTCCAATAAACTGTCAATTTCCTTCAGCGCTGTGCTTGTAAATAGTCTGTCGCTAGCAACGTATTCCTGAACCGCCGTCTTCCTCCGACTACGTCGGGTAGGACCACTTGAGGCCGAAGTCGGACGCTTTCGCTTGACTGGTGATAATGGCACCTCAGGAATTATTGCTTGTGGAGCTAGCTGAGAGGTGAGCTCTGGTGAAGTTGCATCTGCTGGCGTCTGGGGAGCTGCTTCAGGGATGACATCTGCCGTTGTAGCTTTAGCTGGCTCTCTGTGATCCGCCTCAGGTGTGATCTCGGGAAGAATCGCCTCAGCTGGTTCTTGGTGTTGCTCGATGGCCTCCACTCTACTAAGTTCAGGTAAAACTAATTCTTGGCTTTTTATAGTGGCTCCACTTGGGATACTCAACGGTCCCAGGATATCATGAGATTCAAAATCGAGAAGCTCACAAGAAAAATACAAGAAATAAATATTGTGCGGCAGCAACGGGAGCCGCTAAGACCGGGCTATCAAAGTCCAACTCCCGATTCCGATAGCGGCTTTACTCTACGAGAAATGCAGGCAGATAAAAACTTTGAGGCGTGGAGAAGCTCTGTCGAACATTTAGTCGCTGCGGCGGCTACACTGTACGAGCCGGACGAGCAACCCATTGCTAATCGAGGAGACCTGAGTAGCTGGGGCGACCCAAATGAGCCTAGCATCCTCGATGAGAACAATAGTACAGAAATGATCGATAATCTGGCGTCGGTGATCGAAACAGGATGTGGATTTGGGATTACCGTATATCAGGATAGTGGCCTCGGGGTCAGTGATAACGGGTCTGATTGGGATGTAGACCCTCAAAGTACAAACTCACTCAGTGCCGAAATCTTGCAATGCCAGATTGCAGAAATCCAAGAGGACGTTACCAGGCATGTTAATACCGGGTTATATGTCCAAGCGGAACGAGATCAGAAGAAAGGAATTGAACTACGCGATCTCCTGGAGAAAACACACAATATACCGTTTTCGGATAGGGCGGACGTAGAAGAAACTTTGGCCAATATCTACATGCAACAAAATGATACAGCGTCTGCTATGGCCCGAGCAAAGGGTATTTTGCAACGCCTTCTCAAGCAAGAGATAGACAAGAACAGAGAGTCGAATAATGATGAGAGTCGACAGTGGAGGTTATATCATAAACTTGCTTCCATCTACATCGAAACGGTATGTCTGGAAAGAGGTACTGGAATCTCATTATAGCAAATAACTTACTAGGTACTTCAGGGATCCGTCGATAAGGCAAAGACATATACAATTCGAGCGTTGGATGGAAGAGAAAAATCCAACTCTATGCCAGATCTAATCGTCGAGAGCGCAAATCTATTGGAAAGAGCTTATCAATTAAATCGAGGCTTCGCTGAGGCACGAGGGGTAAAAACCTGGGTAGAGAAAAAGTACTCACAGCAGGTTCACACAAGGGCCACTAGCGTTTCGACGGTCAGTATAAACGGCACTCGCACTCTTCCAAATCCGTTGATACCAGATGCGACCCGGTGGTGCAAGGATAATGGATTTGATGTCGATTCACGGGATTTCAGCTTCGATACCCCAAATGCAGACGGGAAAACACCACTGCATGTCGCCGTCGTTGACGGCAACTTCAAGATGGAGATCCTAAAACAGATTGTGGATCGCGTTACGACATTAGAAACAAGGGACTCTGATGGTTGTACGGCTCTTCTCCTAGCATGCGGCACAGAAAACTGGCGAGCCATCAAATTACTCCTTGGCCACGGCGCTAAGCTCGATATTCACGACAAATACCATAATACGCCTCTCCACAGAGCCCAGGATGCAACTGGTGGCAGCCAAGTGGCCAAGCTTCTCCTCTCCGATCCTAGCCATGCGATCGATGTCAACGCAAAAAACTGCTACAACAAAACCGCCCTCCATCTAGCGTGCGAGCTGAAAAACGAAGCGATGGTCGGTCTATTAATTGAATACAATGCCGACATCAACTGCCATGGCCCACATGGCTGCACACCTTTGCATGTCGCTATCGACTACCGGCGACCTTCTATCGTAAAGATACTCTTAGATAAAGAAGCAAATCCCTCGCTCTCTGATGCCGATAAACGAGATGCAGTGAAGGCGGCTAAGACGACGAAGCACGGGAGTCCCGAAATACAGAAGATGATGCAGGAGCATAAGATGAAGCTGGGGCGGAAACGCAAACAAAGTTAAGGGATTCGTCGATTGGTCATTTACATAGCTACAAGAAGGAACTTTTAACTGTGAGTGCAGGGAGGGGTGGTATGGTAGTCTCAGGTATGTCTTCCATAACTAACAGTCCAGCAAAACTGGCAAATTTCGAATGCTGGCAGCCGTAAATTGAACTCGAGACTCAGATGTTATATAGACAGGAAATTGCCGAACGATGCAGACGATCAATGATAGTTAACACGGAGGAAACATGTATGTACTTTTGTATTTGTATCAGGTAACGGGGCAAGATTAAGTTAAGTTATCACATTGGAGAAATGACGTTGAGTTAAGGAATCAGATGGTCACTATAGTGGAACCGGGGCGGCCCGTGGCCGCTGGTCCGGGTCCAAAGTGAGACCTAGACCGGTGGGGCCCAGCGAATTTCGACCTTGGCCCTTGCCAATTCTGTAAATTGCCGCTTTAGATTCACATCAAGGCTGTTGATTGCGGATCCTGCTGCGAAATAATAAGCTGCAGGAGTCGGCACAGAACCATATTGTGTAGTGGAAGAAAAAGGAGATGAAGAGTAATGATGATGACAGCACGTACACTCAAGTAGCAGACGAGGCGTTCCTTAAAAAATAAAATCACTTAACGCTGGCGGTTACTAGCAACTTAATGATGTGCCAGCAGTATTGGCTGCGGCAATGGGGTGCTTAGGATGCGCTGGATGACGTACAAGCGTACTACAAGGGACGTTTTCTGTCTTCAATTATATTCCTTGTTTCACTGAGGTGTCTTCGATATTTGTTTTGTATATATCTATATAACGAGTAGTTTCTAGTAACGAGAAAAATTACAATCCTGCTACCTTCACTGAATGGAACATTTCATCGGCAGGCCACAGGGGCCATCTGTAGTCTCTTCACCTTTCCGTTGGACCGCAGCTCTTTTGTTGGCGTCATCGCCTGCTGCCCTCACATTCTGACCTCTGCTGTTCGATTCCACCGCGTTCGAGCTGTCTCCAGTGGCAACAGTTCTGCTCGGTGGTGCAGCTAGTCACGCGAAGTTAACCTTGTTGAGCGTGTTTCCAAAGCTCTCTCCCTGGATAGTTGCGATTTCTAATTCCAGGGGCGTTGGCTGTCTGGATCCATCGGATGCCTGGTAAGCGCCACACATGTCAGTTTAATCCTCATCAAGGCGCAGATAGCATAGTTCCTTACCGCGAAAGTTCCAGCTCCCCAAGGAGAGCCCCCGTGGACCTCGGTCAGTCTCGAGATCTGCTCAAAGGCAGTCTTGTATCCGAGAGGGACGTAGACGATGCCGTGGTGTGCAAACGTAGACATGGCGGAAATCACAGTGCTCTCCTGCCCACCGCCAGGTCCGGCAGTAGAGACGAAGACACCCGCATACTTGCCCCACAGAGCTCCGGATGCCCATAGTCCGCCGGTGGCATCCCAGAAGCTCTTCCACTGCCCTGGGAAGTTTCCGTAACGAGTTGGGATACCAATCAAGAACGCATCATAAGTCGCGAGAATTTCGGGGGTGATAATTGGGACATTTGGTTTAGCAGGAGCGTACATCTTCGTAAGCACCTCTTGTGGCAGGGTCTCTGGAACTCTATGGGAAAGATGCGGTAAGCATGTGGTACTGTACCAGGGATATGACTTTGTCCTTACTGATATAAATCGGCAACAATGCCAGCTTTCTTGAGACCTTCCTGCTCGGCAACCGCTAGCGTGTGGACGTGCCCATACATAGAGTACTAGAAACGAGGAAGATGTCAATTCATGTCGTCATATCAGAACTGGAAGGCGGCGGTGGGAACGTACGAAGACAATTGCTACTTTAGGCGCCATTTTGATATCGGTTGTGGTGGAGATGGGGATCGTTGTGTGTTTTTATTTATTGTTGACTAGGCGGGATGATGGTATAGTGGAGGATATGCACAGGAAGGTAGGTGGGATGCGACGGCATTATATACTAATTCCCCCTCCATGGGATAATGTGGGGCACGACAAGAAAAACAACAAAAACGAGTATACCTAGGTTCAACCCACTGAGGTGCTTGCCGCTCCAGTATCGTATAATGAGTGGTGCGTTAGGTCCTTTGTAAGTGATTACAAGATTATATCGTGGATTGCACATCATCAGTCAGCCTATTTCCGTCTGCCCCACCTTACATAATGCCAAACGGTGATGACTGAACCTACAGTACAGCGGAGTCAGCGCCAAAAGTATTCGTACGGGTCTGTGCTCAAATTTCAGTAAACGAGTGTCTTTTTGTATGGGAAAAAGCACAGACCCGTACGTATACTTATGGCGCCGTACTGTAAGTACCCTACATAGCCGCCGGAACGTCGTTGCCTTCCGGCGCTGAGGTATCCAGAAACGCAGCCGCGGAGGCACCGTTCCTGGTACCACCCGAACCAAAAGTCATTTCTCCAAAATCATTAATAAGAAATCTCATAGGCTCAGTTAATCTAAACTATGTCTTTGGGTCTTTCAATTAAATTTTTTATTAACATAAGTAGTTATACCAAGCGACAGTAATCAACACGAAAAAAACCCCTCCTTAGCAATCAATTATGGATCCTACAGAGGTAAACGTCCCAGATGTCAAGGACATGAACATCGACAACATCACCCAAAACACCATCCTCATAAACTCCCAATGCGAAAGCGAGCGAGTCAAATATCTCTTCGAGCGCCTCGTCACGCATCTCCACGACTTTGCCCGCGAGACTAGGCTTAATACACAAGAATGGAAAGCCGCCCTCGACTTCCTCGTCACCGTCGGGCAGATCAGCAGCGATGACCGACATGTAAATCCTTTTCCCAACCTTCGTTTTCTTTGGCAGAATGCAACCTAACACGGCAACTCAGGAATTCATCCTCCTCTCCGACATCCTCGGCCTCTCCCTCCTCGTTGACGCAATCGACCACCCTAAGCCCCCCTCCAGCACCGAAGGTTCCGTCCTCGGGCCATTCCACAGCCACAAAGCCGAGGTCGTCCCCTCCGGCGGCGACATCTCGTCTGACCCCAAAGGCAAGCCCTGCCTTGTGCTCTGCACCATCAAAGACCCGTCCGGGGCGCCGATCGAGGGCGTCAAAATCGACATCTGGGAGACGGACAGCAGCGGGCACTACGATGTACAGTATGCGGAGCACGATCGCCCCGATGGGCGCTGTGTCATGACGAGCGATGAGGAAGGCAGATTCTGGTTCAACGCGATCGTGCCGGTCAGCTATCCGATTCCGCATGATGGGCCAGTAGGAAAGTTGCTCAAGCTCCTGAAAAGACATCCGTGGAGGCCGGCGCACATGCATTTTATGTTCGAGAAGGAGGGTTGGGATCATTTGATTACGTGAGTCTGGTCCGCTTTCTATCACTCCTTCACGTTGTCGCTGAGAGACGGACGCGAGAATTCTCAATTATAGCGTGGGCTGATCTTCTATATATGTAGGGCATTATATATCCATCCAGACCCCTATCTCACATCCGACGCCGTCTTCGGGGTGAAGGACTCCCTGATCGAAAGTCTTGGAAGGGTCTCCGCGGAGCAGGCAAAGGCGTACGGCGTTCGAGAAGGCACGGCGCTGATATCGCGTGATTTCGTACTGGTGTCGGACGACGAGACGCAGCGGTTGAGGGATAGCAATGCACTAGCGACGATGGCGGATTTGTTTCCAGGTAAGAAGATCAAGTTGCTTGATCATTTACCTGTGCCTGATCTCGATTGAGACGTATCATCTTTTGCGGCGTTACGCTCATAAACATCCTATCAAGATAACTCTAAGCAACTGTCCATAATCAATGTGATAACTGCCCATATATCATCCGTAGATCGAGCGCGTTGTCATCCAAATCTACGTAAAACATGAACACTCACCTCGCCACCCCCCATCCACAAACACATCCACGCAAGACATTTCCTCAACGGCCATTCTACCCCCCTCTTAACATCTCCCTTTCCTCTAACCAAGCCCCGCGCCTATGCTGCGCACTGGGTACTCACGAGCACCCAGCCGAGTTACTCACTCAATTCTCGAGTAATACTAGACTGAGTAATCCTCACCCGGCATGGGTCTTGGCACCTCATTTATGTCAAATGGCAATTGAATAATTTGAAATGGTCACCGTCTGGGCTCGCACCCACACAACCATCCCACAGGGCGCGCTAGCAACCCCACTTCTCTGCCCGCGGGCGTTCAGCCACGGCGCGTTCAGCCACCCGGTTTCGCGGGGTCCCCGGAAGCATTCAGGCAGCATCCCAGCATTTATTGACGCCGGACGTGCTCCTGACAGGACCGTGCCACATGTCCGGACTCCGACTTTGGAGCTCAATCCCGGCGCTGGCATGGCTGATGCGATAGGTCGTTAATTCCACTCCGCAATGAGTGCGGGGGTGGCTGACGGATGCTATATGCTAGGGCCAAGCAAAAAAACGCCGTCTGGGTGTGGGGAGGGCGGGCATGCTGGTACCGGAGGAAGTTCACTGTGTAATGATACGGCTATGGTGTACGAGTCTGGGAGTTACGCCATGGAGCGAGAGTGCTCTGCTGCTTGCCTACGGCTTGCTATCTGCGTCTCGTCGCTAATCGCCGCATGGCTCTGTGGCGGAGAAGTATGGGCGATGTACCACTGTTGAATATGTTTAGAGACACCATCGCTGTTACCGCGGGGTACAAGCCTTGTTTATCAGAGCCTCCTTTCTTTAACGGACTTGTACGACACGACGACAATAATTGCACTATAGCCTATACATTATTTGTATCACGTATTTCTTACTCAAATCAACCATGGTACTTGTGATAGGTGGCGGCATCTCAAGAACTCACACCCTAGAGGAGAGTGAGGGATAAGGGAATGTACCAGCGAGCGAATGTCTCCCTTCAGCCCATAAATTCCGGATTATAAGTCTGATTATAAATCTCTGTCATTTTGTTGAGATGATTAATAAAATTTCCAATTATACACATGCTCTGAATCTCTAACAAATAAAGACACTTTCTGTTTGGTGGCTATTATCCACCATTAAATCCTCTCACACTATATGTCAAGTCTCGGGAAAAGATGTAAATTCAACAACCTAAGTAGCCTCATCAATAATACACTGAAATATTCCTCTAATTCGTCTTAAGGTGTGGTTGCCCAGCCCAAGCCCGCAGCTCCTTTCCATATCGTTGCAGGATTAATATGATGATGAATCCCGCAGCGCAGATACCGGCTTGAGTGCCGAGAGATTTCCTGGTGCCTTGTTCGTTGGCCCAGGTGACCTTTTTTACAATTAGTTTTTGGAACTGAAAGCGAGAATTCGCGTCATACGTACCTGGAAGTATGAAATAATAAAGCCACCCGCAGTACGTGCAAAGTTGACCCATGATGCGACTTCTCCCGAGGCCTGGAAAGAGATGTTAGCGCCTGAAAAGGAATTGTAGGAATGGTTTGCCGTCTCACCTCGGGATAGGAGTCTAGGTTGTAAGCATTGACGCCGACAGTGGTGATCATAACGCCAAAAACGTACAGTCCCCATCCAACAGAGGTAACCATATAGTGATATTTCTCCTCCAAGCAAAATCCGAGAAGGACCAAACCCGCAATAATGAATGGCGTGCTAACCCAGATAACGTTGAGACGAGCCTCGGGCTCAAAAATACCATGGTTGCGTTTCATCGACAGGCGAGCGACGAAATCATGAAGCCAATGCCCGGCCAATTCCCCGAGAAGAGCGGCGACAACGGGAGTGAAGTAAAAAAAACCTGTGGTGATCAGCAATGCAGACGGAAGGAACCCAAGGCTGCGCTTACCAATCTGCTTAGGTCCAAAGCTGTACAATGGAGTCATGAAGATTGAGAGCCTGGTGTTAATTCCGACAACCCAGGCAAATGTAAGCATGTAGTAAACGACGGTCAAAAATACCGGCAGCTTGCTGATGATGATGAAAGGTCGTAGGAGAGCTTGGGTGATGGTGTTGCGATGCCTACGACCCTTCCATTGAGCGATGCCGAGCATGCGGCTGACGTGAGAGCCGCGGGCCGGTTGCGCGTCTATAGGAATTCGGCGATCGTAGTATGTTTCGTCCGCGAATATCATGATCAAAATGAGGCAGAGGCCAGTCATTATAGTGTAGAGACCGAATGCCCACTGCCATTTGACGGTATCAATTATGAATGCTGTGAACATGGGTCCGAAGTAAGGCGAGAGAATGATGAATGCGGACCAGATGTTGATTTTTCGGGCGTGCTCATGGAAGAAGTACATGTCCTTAATGAACATGAGCCCACCACCTTGCGCTACTGTTGAGAAGAAGCCGTTGAGGATACGAGCGGCCATGAAGGAAGGAAAGGTCGTTGCTGCTGCACACCAGGCTGCAGTTCCTACAGCCAAGGCGATAAAGTAGAAGAGAACCGGATATCTTCCAAAGTATGCAGAGAGAGCAACTGCTACCACACCACCAGCGCCGAGCATGAACACGTTGCCTACTTGAGAGTGGTTGATCTCGTCTGGAGTCATACCCCAGGCTCTGAGCATACCGTTAGGATCAGCATGTGGACAAGTAACTGTCAAGACAGGATGGCAATTGCTTACGCAGCTTGCGGCAAGAGAGTGACAGCACCAACGGCAGATCCAAAATCTGGCAGGAAAGCTACACAAAGTCAGTACCGTGAACTAAACCCTCACTAGCGAATACTGGTCATACCAGTACAAGATATCACAAAGAGAATAACGTTCTTCTTTGTCTGACTCCAGTTTAATGGATCATTGGGGTCATCGCTAGGTTGGGGGATGAGGGTTGTACGGCCGTCAGAGCTGGTCTTGAGATGCCGGGTGTCAACGTGGCCGAGCTCAGGGTTGAGAACGTAGCCCTCAAGCTCACCGAGCTTATCTAGGTCGACGACAGTTTCAACATGGTTGGTCAATTTGTCATCTACACTGTGACCAAAGTCTTTTCCGTCGTAGGACATAGCGGTGATATGGGATCGTCTCTCGTTTCTAGAAATTGGATACGCTGCGTCGATGAAGGACGAGGGGGGAAATTGGACAAGATTAAAGCACAAATGCTTAAAGGGAAAAGGGGAAGAATGTTGATGACTTTCTGGGGTTTCCTCAGATGCGTTTGGAAGAATGAGTCGAAGAGCGAGGAGGAATGGATCTCATATTTTAGAGATCTGGAAGGCATGGGGTCCCTACACTACACTTCTGATAGTTAATGCGGGGGACCCGGCTAGCTTGAGATATTTACGTAGCTTGTCTCGAAGCACATGGTTACCCCGCAAGTGTGGAGGAGAGGTGCGCACTAATTGACGCTGCAGGCTATATCATAGTTTATCAAATGAGAATTACATGTAAGTTAGTGGGTTAATAATAATCGATCCGTGTGAGAGTATTGTAGGAAGGTCCGTTAACGGATTCGATGTATCTCTTTGCTCCAATGCCTCCTTTCCTTGCATTTGGGTCACCTGTCGTGTAAAGTAAGTTTGTACGTATACCAAAGTAGAATGAATTCTAAATCAATTGTGCCGCTATGTGTCGAAGTAGCTTGCATAGCATGGTTCGAGAGCGTGCCTGTGTAGAGTTTATTAGTCATCTGTTTGATCTGGGTACTTACATCATTGCCTAGAGTTGTGCCTGTCTGTCCGGAAGGCATCCATTGTCTAACTGTTGCGGGGTTTACTACCGGCAGCGCTAGACACCCCTGCCGGCCGATTGAAGCCCCGTCTCCAAAATCGTCAAGACTCGCAGCCACTAGCCACCCGGACAAATGAGCCACAAAATGCGAAAGATGGAGACGCCGAAGAGGTAACCACGGAGTACGACTGCATAGGAAAGGCTTGACTAGAAGGACTGATGGCTAGGCCGGGATCGCAACGGTGTAAACTGCCGATTGACGGACGAGACAGAGTCGGGAAGGAAGGCCTGACCGCAACATCTCCCTGCACATCCGGACAGAGCATATACACGACGGGCCATGGGTCATCGACCCCTCAGTTTCCCGGATGTCTGCTTTGCAACTTTCCGGGGAACTGTGGGGGTCTCAAATTCACAGGTCAGCCATGACAAAGCGCGTCGCGCATAGGAGCTGTTAAAGATCTCACCGACAACTACTCTTATTTATTTTTTGACGAATCAACCTTCCTTTTGCTGGCCTTGCTGTTCTCATATTGTAACCCTTCTATTAAACTCTGCAAAATCCTACAATGCCAGTCTTCACTGAGACATCAAGCTCATGGCGCGATCTTCGCATTTTGCCATCCTTTGCACCTCCCCTTCCTCGGCTGACCCCGCCGTTAGTAAGAAATGTAGTCGAGGAAGCAGAAAGATACGAAGTTGTTGTGATCGGAGTAAGTCAAAAGCTGAGGATGTATCGTGGCAGCTCGACTGACGCAACCAACCCCTAGGCAGGACCAGCAGGCCTATTTCTCACTACTTTACTCGCCCGTTATGGACTGTCTGACGAGTCTATGATCTGCTTCGATTCCAAACCTGGAACCCTGAAAGCTGGTCAAGCTGATGGTCTCCAACCGCGCACACTCGAGGTCTTTCAAAGTCTCAATCTCGCAACCGAAATATTAACAGAGAGCTGTCATATGACAGAGGTAGCTTTCTGGAACCCCAAAAGCAATTCGGCCGACGCTCCGACAAATGGATCCAACGGTGCCAAAGCAACCGAATCTGGCAGTAGAGGCATTGAGCGGACCTCGTTTGTACCAGACGTTGTGGTTGATGCAAGATTCAAGCATGAAATAACCATTCACCAAGGGCGCATTGAGCGGATCTTGGATGAGAACCTTCGCCGATACTCGAAACGGGGAATTATTCGCTCTACCGACTTCGAGCATTTTGAAATTGACGCAGCTTCTGATCCAGAGTACCCTATCAAGATCACGCTTAGTTCCCCGATAGATGGAGCAAATAAAGGTTCCAACGCAGCGGGCCGGACTGTCCGATCCAAGTATCTGGTAGGAGCAGATGGTGCACATTCGCGCGTCCGTAAAAGCATGGGCTTGAAACTTGAGGGAGAGACAACAGACCATATTTGGGGAGTATTAGACTTTGTCTGCGACACAGACTTCCCCGACGTTCGAAAACGTTGCGCGATCCATTCCGATGCAGGATCCATTATGATCATCCCGCGGGAAAGAATAGCCACTGGCGAGTATCTCACTCGGCTTTATGTACAAATCAAGGAACAGATACCGACAGACGTCAATGAGAATGTGGAAGCCGAAGAAGCTCACAAGGCCAGCGCGAAACAACGTCGTTCTGCTATAACCTATCAGTCTATTCTGTCACAGGCCGAGAAAGTCATGTACCCATACAAGATTGGCGTGAAGGCTGGTACTGAACCAGATTGGTTCGCTGCGTACCAAATTGGTCAGCGAATGACACCAGAATTTACCATGAAAGATGCCGAGGGTATTGAGCGAGTATTCATTGTCGGCGATGGTAAGCTGCAGTTGCCATAAATCTACATCATACCCTTTCGGCTAATAATTTGCAAGCTTGCCACACACACAGTCCAAAAGCCGGCCAAGGTATGAATGTCTCTATGATGGACTCCTACAATCTGTCATGGAAGCTCGTACACAACATCAACGGGCTCTCACCAAAGACGGCGAAGCAGTCCGATCCAATTCTCTCCACATTTGGCGAAGAACGCTTAACCACAGCCAGACATCTCATTGATTTTGACACCAAGTTTTCCTCTATGTTCTCTGGCCAGATTTCTGAAGTGGAGGCTACAGAAGCTGGAGGCCTGACACACGATGACTTTCTTAAGATATTCCTGGATGGGAGCGGCTTCACAAGTGGCTGTGGTATTGAGTACCTAGAAAGCCGACTGGTGAGGAGCTCCTGCATGACTGAGGCGGGGAAAACTTTGATAGCAGGCACAGATTTCCTAGGAGGCACATTGAAGGCTGGAAGACGAGTCAACGACAGCATAGTGACGAGATTTGCGGATGCAAATCCCCGGCATCTCCAAGATGGTGAGTGCAAATATATCAATTCCATTATGTTTCCTTTCATAGCAACTAACGAAACGCTAGAACTTTCATCGATCGGACGATACCGCATCCTTGTCTTCACAGCGCGAGACCTCGCATGTACTGGAAGCTCATCAGCAGATTGCCTCGTTCAATTATGCGACTCCATCATGCCTCAATACCCTGCAGGAGTATTAGAGCTTCTCATCCTGTATCCTCCGCGCGAGAATCGATTCGAATGGGTTGACCTTCCCAAGTGCGTGAAACGAGATGCAGAAATGAGAACTTTTGGTGCCAATGAGGAGGTGTATAACAAGTACGGCGTAGACACGACAAGGGGAGCCGTAGTTGTGGTTAGGCCAGATGGCTATGTGGGAACTATATGCGCAATCGAGGATGATGAGGGGCTTACGAGTTACCTGGATGACTGTCTTGTGCGCGTGGAAAAGACAAATGCGAGTGCATAAGGGAACAAAGCGCATGACTGTATCACTGATTAGTTAGCATTGCGATTGGATGGGCGAATAATACATATTTTTCGATTAACTCAGCATTGCCGTGAAAGCTGTCGGTTTGTATTAACAGCCTCGCTCCGCAGTGGTTTCCAACACAAATTGTGTAGGGAATTCAGGGGTACCCCACCAGCTGGCGGTCCGCCAGCTAGACTGACGAAATTCCCAGGGGTTTTGGGTAGGCCCCTAGAACTCCTCAAATAATACGTAGGCCCATTAGATAGTATAGTAATCCAATTGATTCGTTTTATATACTCTACGGTGCTATATACTGTGACTGTTGTAGAGCCACCGATCCGACTGCCGAAGTGTGAATTACTAGTCACGGGAGTACGCTGGTCACGTGGTCACGTGACCTCAGCGGGCCGACTGCTAGAAATTTTGCGTGCTCTGTCAGTGCTTACAATTGGCGTTTCGCTGCGACCTGCTACCTCCACAGTTCAGTCCCACCCGTTCAAGCATGACAATTTCCTCATTAATCGTTTCATCAAGGGTTAAAACTCGCCTGTTCATCAACGTACTAATCATACTTTAGCTATCCTTTTGCTATCGATGCCTATCACTCACCAGCGAAACGACTTTATGTGACGTGCCACCCTATCAGAATCTACGACACTGCCCTACATCTGGCTCCTGAGCACAATGGAGACCACCTCTGCCTGTAATAATCACTCGTTTCTTTGCCATTTCTCAGCAGTTCATCAGGCTGACGGGTTAAATAGCTCCTCCGCAGAATCGTAGGTCCCAGGCACGTGTTCCGCAAGCATGCCAAATGTGCAAAATAAAAAAAACAAAGGCACGCTCAACAGGTCTATATGATGCGAATCCCTTCATGAATCAAGATTGTGGGCTGATCAGCTCATTACGTATAGTGTGGTCAGACTGTACCCTGTAAAAACTGTGAATGTATGTAGAGAATTCTTTACAGCTTCTACGCCGGCTCAGCGACCACGGTAGGGTCGTCGGGTCGTGTATTCGCATTCGAAATTCTCTTTTGTTAAGATTTCAAGTGTTGTGCTAAGAGATGCGTAGCCCATGGCTGGACTTGTATCTACGAGAAGAAGAATCGAGGCAGTCTATCAGCACATGGTACGAAGCGAAGCCAGGGTCAGAAGGCCGCGCTTGCAACGGACTCAGAAACTCCAGATCTAGCAGTTTTACAAGAAGTATCAGGAGCTCCAAGAGCCCAGAGTCTTTTATCTAAATCAGCAACCTTCAGCACTGCAGAATCGGGAGAAAGGATATTCTATGAAGACAACACGCCACCTGTATCGTATACCTCACTCCGAGACAGAGAAAAAGAGCGAGACGGTAAGGCACTCTCAAGTTTAGGAGGTTAGTCTGCGCTGTGGTGGGGGATGTCATGACGAATCTAACTCCAGTGTAGAGGATCTTGAAACTGTCTCCGGCGAAAATCCGCAAGAGAGCGAGCCTTTACGCGATGTCAATCAGCACACGACGGGTAGAGAATACTATGGGCGCTCGTCAAACTTCGCCCTTCTCGGACAACTGTTTGCCCATGCCCGCTCAAAGTTGTCTGCCAGTAGGAATTCCGTGCTGTGTCAACAGTCAGAATTGTTAGCAACTGCGGCTACCTCAGAAGGACCTATCCGTAACTCTGGACTCGATCCCTATCGTCCGGCAGGAGAGAGTCAGACGACCAACAAAAGTCCACTGGGAGCTGATAGGTTGTCTATCGTCAACCTGCTCTACGATGATGAAACATCTGTCAGTGAACCAAATTCAAAGCTCCTCGTTGCCACGCATAAAGCAAAAGCTCGACCAGACACTTCTGCTTATGTACACAGTCACCCCCAAAATAGAGATACAGATTCAAATGAATTCGCAACTACGGGTGATTTTCACACTGCCAGGTTGGCAAACAAGACAGAACGAGTCGCCCCTGTTCACCCTTACAGGAGAGGGACTTTCCCAACTAATCAAGCAAGCGATAATTACGGACGAAGTCGTACTGAGTTGGCAATAGAGAAGGAATACTTGAGAATCTTCTTCACTAATTTGTATTATATTCATCCTTTTCTTTCTCAAACGCAGTTTGAGGCACGGTGCGAAACAACGATCTGGTCACGATGGCCTTTGACGGAAATAGCCCGAGGCGACTTACATTTCGTCGCACTCTACAACGTTATCCTGGCTGTTGGTTCACTCATAGGAAGTCAGGACACATTTATGGGCCATAAGAAGCAGCTAGATCATGATCTCGGTGCTAGTCATAGTGATATGTCAACCGCTACCTCGTCTATCCAGCTTTCGAGGATCTTTCTGGATAGATCAAAAAGGTTACTTGGGGATTGCTTTGAAGTCTGCTCTTTAGAAAGCGCTCAAACACTGATGTTAATGGTAAGTCATCACTTAGAGCTCAGCTATCTCGAACGAGAAGTTACTGATTCGAGTTTCGCTGTGGCAGTCACTGTATTGGCAGAATGCCTTGAAGCCTCATGCTTGTTATATGTATAGTGGGATGGCTGTACGTACGGCTCTTGCCATAGGATTACCGGATGCATCGATGCCTCAATCGGTTGAATGGCGAAACTCCGCGAGAAAAACTTGGTGGTGAGTTAATTATGATCCTAACAACATTGTCCGAATGCCAAACCTCCCTGCGTCAAGCAGTACTGACAAGTTCACCTCTCGTGTAGGGCAATCTATTCTCAAGAAGTGTAAGGTTATGCTGTGTGTGTAATGGGGTTTTTTTTTCACAGCTGACAAGTATGTTCAAAGTGATATGTGCTGTTCCTCTGGGCGAATGAGCAGTCTGTTGAATCCATCAAGCTATGATATTTCCTTCCCTGAGATCAGTGTATGCTATTCCAATTCAACTCTATCTGAATATCGCATAAACTGACCATGTGGGCGAGTTTAAGGGCACATCAAACTCCGCTAAAACCGACACTGAAGCAAAGCACGTCGCCATCATTCCAGAAATGGTTAAATTTGCAGCGCTTCTGTTAAGAGCATCGAAAGAGATATACCATGAGGCAAAGCATCTATCCATGCTAGAAAAATCGAAGATTGCGTTTGACCTGGATTCATGCTTTACAGAATGGAGAAACAACCTTCCTTCATGGCTCGGTCCTGGTTCGAATGCTCTAAAAGAGCCTGAATGGGTTGGCAAACAAAAGCTTGTCTTAGAACTCCGTAAGCCCCTCATCTATGCACAGTAAATGGTAGTAAATTAACGTATCTCGCAGGATATCAAAATGCCAAAATACTGCTGCATCGGCCATTCGTAGCTGCATCCGACGTTCAACAGTCCCTTGACTTTGGTGCCAACGTCGAAGCCTGCCTCACCGCCGCCCGTCGCACAATCAGCCTTCTCTATGAGTCCTACCTCCACCGCCACTACTTCCGTTCGTGGCGCTACAACACCACCTACACGATCTACGCCGCCACAATCATCCTATACCTGATCCTGCTCGACTATAGTGTCGTCTCCACTGAAGACCTGCTCGCTGACGTCCAGAAATCCCTCGACATCCTAGCCTCTATGGACGAAGCACGCGTTGCACGCCGCTGCTTCGACCTCATCCAGGAACTGCTGGAATTTACACAGAGCCACGTTCGGCAGCGCCAGCGGCTTGAGCGCCAGGATACCCGTCATGCGCAATATCCGCTTTCCATGCTGGATCCTGTGCCTAGATTTGAGATGGACAGAAGTGTAGAGGCGAATCAGGGGTTCTTAAGTCCCGCGCAATCGAATATGGATGGTGCTACTTGGGCGATGAATCCTTCGATGAGCGGGATCTGGGCGAGCATGATGGATCCCATAGCTCTGGAGGGCTTTGTAGTCGGCGACGAACCGATTGAGGGGATGGTGTATGATAACTCTTGGTTTGGGGCGATGTGATGTGATGCAATAGGCAATTAGAGCAAGACAGAGAGTACTAGTCGTTCCGTTCCCGTTCGCTGTCGGCCAAGTGACACAAATAAGTAGTCTGATTTATGATCTACTGGAAACCTAGCTTTGGAAAATTGAATCAAATTTCCGAGTTCACACGGAGGCATTCCCCTTTGGTACGCACCCACCCTGCCTGATAATATTATCAACGAGTTCGTAGCAGTTATATATCGTCTCTGACCTTCCTCACCAGCAATCGAAACAACCAGCGTGCTCCCTTCGACTCCCACAACTCCAACTGTTACGGGGCACTGCGACTACAATCGTCTGATTTTATTGCTCAAGAACTCACTCATCACGCAGCGGTTTCTCATTTTCAGAGGCGAATCCGTCATCGCGCAAAGTTCACTACTTATAGTTCGTTGAGTGGGAACCGGATAGCGGCCCCTCATTGTCATCCTTTGATGAAAGAAGTGTGTGTAGGTTTAGCAAAGTCATACGAATGCATAACAATAAGTTATTATAGATATAGGCCGTCTCGGTGCAGCGGTGGCTTTGTGACTATACAATTGTTGCCGATGACGTTGTGATGCCGGAATGACGGATCACTTTGTTTCGGAAGGTCGGGGTGGAATTGCCATTGCTGCGGAGTGGTAGCGAATGCCTTCCGGGCGGGGTTCAGTGTTGGAGTAGCTGCCTTCCGGGAGGGGCCGGTCCCGGCATCTTGGAAATCTTCCCGGCCCATGCATGGGGTTATACTCTGTAAACTCTAGTAGAAGATCACAAGACTAACCAGTCTTCATTTGTTAGCAGCACGATTTATCTTCTTTTCTTTTCTTTTCTTCTTTTCCTTTATCCTTATTTTGAAATGAGAAGAGTCTCCTCGGCATCATGAGTGTCATGCAAAACTTCACCTACAATGCCTCCCCAGTCCGGGTTGTCTTTGGTAGCGGTACTGTCAAGCAGCTCTCTGCGGAAATCTCCCGTCAGAAGCTGACTGCACCTCTGCTTGTCTCGACTCCAGGACAAGTCAATGAAGCAGAAACATTGAAGACGAATCTTGATGGCAAGATCGCCGGCATCTTCACTGAGGCGACGATGCACACGCCGACAAACGTCACCGACAAGGCGGTTGAATTTGCAAAGTCCGTAAAGGCAGACGCTGTTGTGTCGATCGGAGGTGGAAGTACAATCGGACTTGGAAAGGCTATCAGCATTCGTACTGGTTTGCCTCATATCTGTATACCGACAACGTACGCTGGGTCAGAAATGACTCCGATCTTGGGCGAGACGGCAGATGGACAGAAGAAGACTAGGAGCGATCCTAAAATTCTCCCAGGCACTGTCATCTACGATGTCGACTTCACCATGACTCTGCCGGTAGCACTGAGTGCCACGAGTGGTGTGAATGCAATTGCGCACTCAGGTACGCTCCTCTAGTGCCTGTCCATGTATAGTCTCGCTAACAGATTTTAGTGGAGGCGCTTTATGCTCAGAATACCAACCCCATTATCAACCTTCTTGCCCTTGAGGGCATTAAGGCTCTCGCGGAGTCCCTCCCCATTATCGCAAAGTTGCCCTCGGATGTTGCCGCCCGCACAACAGCCCAATATGGAGCTTGGCTCTGTGGCATGTGTCTCGGATCAGTTGGAATGGCCCTCCACCATAAAATCTGCCACACCATTGGAGGATCATTTAATATGCCCCATGCGGAAACCCACACGATCATGCTGCCTCACGTTCTAGCATACAATGCCCCAATGATCCCCGACGTAATGAAAAAGTTAGCCGACGTGTTCCCCGAGAGCAACGGCGATGCCGTCCATGGTCTCAACGTTCTCCTAACAAAGCTCGAGGTCAAACGGGGACTGAAAGACTTAGGATTTAAGGAGGGAGATATTGACAAGGCTGCAGATATTGCGGTCAGCCACCCTTATTACAACCCACGACCAATTGAGAGACATTCAGTCCGAGAACTTATTCGAAGGGCGTGGGCTGGAGAGGAAGCTAAAGCAGATCTATAAAACTGAATGACGAGGGAAGCAGACCAAACTTAGCATTCGTACCTGACGTATCACGCTATAGGGGAGATCTAGAGCAGGCGGCATGGGCCTATAAGGATATCAACGCGGTTGCAAAAATAACGAAGCCCGACTGCCGTTGTGGCAGCCGCTATCGAAGGGCTTAAGCGCTCTCACGTTGTCTCCTTTACTTACATAATCGCGGAACTACTAAATGATGGCCACCTGCCCCATGCTTAGCTTTGTTCTACAACTTGGCTGCATTATTTGGCCCCCTACTGTCATCCGCATCCTAAACATAAACTGTGCATCCGATGGTCCCCCTATAAATTATCACCTACCCTTAGGTTGAATTCCTACTCCTAACGCAGATCCTAACTAAGTAATTAAGCCTAAGTTATGTTAGTTAGAGATCGCCAAAACTGTGCCAGTCCGCAGCACGCCAGTGGCTGTCTCCCGATGCTGCCATGTGCATGGTGTTTTGCGAAAATAACCCGTCAAAGTCGGAATCGGTGCTGTCTGTAGAGCAATCTTCTGCAATGATTCGGCTTTGCCTATCCTCTAATGTTGGTGTTGACGGGGCCATGTTAATTGAGTAACAGATCTAAACGATGGATGGTGAGGGAGCAATTTCTGGACTGGTATAGAAGTTGGAGGGATATTGCTCTTTACAAGTGGGAGACCGCCTTCTTATATGCTCCTCCATACATCATGACTTGCGTTTCCAGTCACATCATCTGCGCCAGCCGTCTTGTGGCAGTGCCCCCAACCTGGCCATATGTACCTACAGGGCTGATGAGATGCAGAGCTATCTTGGCCTTGTCATCTAGTAAGAGTACTTAACTATTATCTCAAGAAAGCTGGCTTTACCATTTTTGAAGAGATACGAGCGGTTCAAAGGTGTGGAGTCTCCACTCAAACACTTCGACAGCGCTAAGATCGAGTACAACGGCAGTGTAAACCCCTTTCCAACTGAACATAAAAGGGGCTGGGGAGCATCTAATGACAGCTGAAGTCATTTCAAGCCGCTAGTCCCAGGAGAGCTCTTGCAGCTGCGCCATTATCCGCTCGTTGTTATAAGAACATCGCTTCCGCTCTTCAGCCTACCTCACGTCCAACTTTCCTCAATAACAACATCCCTGCCATTTCTAGGACCTTCTCGACGATGTTAGCTACCGATTCTCACTTAGTGAAACACAGCGACAATGCATGTTCTCGGGTGAAGAATGAGCGAAACAAGATTGACCCTAGAGGTAAGTGATACGGCATTACGGCGTCGCATGTTGTTAATAGAGAAACAGACTGCTTAGTAATAGTCCACGGCACTGTCCCCTCAAAGCAAACCTCTGATGACAAGTCACAGAAGAGAAAGAGGAGTCGGAGCAGCGATCCCTCATCTGTACTAGAAAGACGAGGATTCGATCGCGGTAGTCCTTAGTATAATGCACTTAAAGACAAGAACTAGCTCTGTAACGTCTAGCAGGCACATCTCCACGGACTCACGGATGCAAATGTTAAGCAACTTCCAGAGCAGTCCTAAGGCTCTTTCTCTATTCCTACGGCAGATGTTGAAGAAGCCAGCGCTGTTCTTTCTGGAAACGGAATGTAGGGCCCACCTCCGTGATATCGAATCTTGTATCTTGGCTCTTAGACTTGCTTAGACAATTACTCTTGAACGTGCTATAGAGAAGCTACTTGCAGAGAGAGATTGGGTTTTGATAAACCCTCACTATTAGGATGCCTCGTTAGTTTCTCAGGAGATGACAGTCCTAGAGATTCGGGATTTAATGGCCGAGTCTAAATAGCTAAAATTTAATATGACTATAAACAGCGAAATTATTACTTGTAGCTTACGCTACTCCGATTTGGTGTGTATAATGTTGTGAAAGTGAGTATTTCTCAAACACATAGACCACCGAAAATACGCCTTTCGACCTCGGTCAAGAATTCTCCGTTGCAACGAAAGGGAAGAGGGTACAAATATATTTGCCTTCCACTATCCTAACTTGATGATTCTTTATATAAAAATTAAAGAAACAGAGAGCCCATCCAAATCCCTGCCTACGCCTGGCTATTCAAACTTGCCCCTTTTCTTAGCTGGGCCTGTTCGGCTTACACTCACGTGGATATCAATTCCAGCCATATCTCCACCCTTCTTTCCTCCATTCCCATCATTGGATAGAACCTTGTAGAGTATAGTCTTTAGCGCTTCAGGTCTTCTTGCGCAGTTCACTGATTTCAAATTCCGAAGCTCTCAATTTGTCTGTAGGAAGTAAGAATGGAAGCGTTCCAGATGATTGCAGGAGTCTCACCATTAATCTGCTTTGCTACCAGTGCATATTCCTCACGTGCCTTTTGCAGTACCAGGTGGTTGGAGATTTTGTTAGGAAGAAATCAAGGCTTTTGCTGAAGCAACTACATTTCATTGATGATAAGATCGCATTCTTCAATATTCCGGCTTTAGAGATCGACACAGACGTTGATGGACTCATGGTTTTGCGAGGCATCACATTTTCACTCTCGACCCTGAGTTTTACCGTTCATGGTGTCGAGGTTAGGATCAAGCTGTCTAACGACATGGAGTTAGTAATCCAAACAGAGAAGGTTACTGTCGCGCTGTTTAGGAGGATTGACATCAGAGACTGTTTTGCGAATGTGAAAGGTAGTCAATATGAAATGACTTTTGGCTGTATACTAGGAAATATGAATGATGTACACGGAAATGCTATTTTCGTCGAGGATACTCCTCTACTTAGAGCTGCATCTCAAAGGGGGGGTTGGAGAGGGCGTTCTATAACTAAGATGACTAAGGACTTGACTAACAACAATGCACCAGACGATGCATCTATTAGGTCTAGCTTCGAGTCCATGGAAAAGTTACCTCTTGACAATGAAGAAGCTGCGGAACGTTACCGTACACGTCCTATAATTTATCTAAGAGACAAGCTCGGTTTAGGAATCTCGGGCACATATCCACAAACTTAGCAGGATGCCCAATGGTTATACTAAAAAGGATTGCGACATTATTAACGCAAATGCTCTCCGAGCAGCCATCTGTTCAGAGCTTCACTAAATGCCATCTGTTCCCCATCTACTAAGGAGGTCTATTAAGGTCACAACCCTACAAAACAGTCTTCTACCACCTGCTAGGAGACTCCTGCATAGACTCCCTTTGCTTTTACGTTCCCTTCTCAATGTTTTAAGTTACTTTCACCCTGTCACAATTTCATCCATCACTACAACCGCTTTAGGGAGGTGGATTAGTGCAATGCTTAACAAGGAGATATTCTAAGACTATTAGGAACATGATAGCAAAATTAGAAATCTAAAAGAACGCATTTCCCTCTAGCTCACTAACGCGAACTTTACCGTTGAACTTAGCGGCTTCACTAGGCTGGCTTAAGTCCCTATTATGTCGTCCTATAACATTATATGTCAGCTAGATTTCAAGGACCTCATGGCCTATTGCACATTGCTAAGAGAGGCGAATCTTAATTAGGTCATTCAGCTTAGAGGTGCAGATGCCACGTTCACCGTTCCATCGTTCTTGCTTCTACACCACGAGCATATTATACTGCCGATTTCTTCAAATAAAGACAAGTATGACTTAAAAGCAAACATCGATTACGTAAGTAGCAAGCTGAAAAGGGTTTAGGGAGAATATGATCTTAAACAAGCCTATAGAGACGAGGCGAACGTTAAGCTTTCTACACACGTCCGTTTACCTACTGTCTTTAATTAAGAGCTTCTCGACTGCATTGTAGCGCTAGTAAAGGTCACCAAAGTAATTGAAATGGAAAGTGAGCGCACTAGGATGGACAACGAGGTGTTAGGACTAAAAGACTTTACAAAGTCTTTGAATAAGTCTACGAAAGAGGGTTTTAACAAGGTGTTAGGACTAAAAGACTTCACAAAGGCTTTGAATAAGTCTACAAAAGGGGGTTTTAAGAAGGCAGTAGTAAGCAGGGTGGTTAATGATCAGTAGATAGCAAGATTAGTAGGGAAGATTACGAAGAAGTCAGAGACTACCTAGGGTAATGTAGGCTATTCGACTGGTATTCCTATAGCGCTAGGAGACTATAGGAAGCTATACTTAAAAACAGAAGGAGACAAGTTATTGCCATAGAGAGCCTAGCTCTTAGTGGCATTTAGGCTGATAAATTCAGTGGCTTATGGCGCTACTTTATGCCACCAACTTTGTATCACACCTACTAAAGTTGCCATCGTGGGGTAGTAAGGGAGATCTAACTAGCTACTAGTAAAAGTGGGTCTGTACTACACAATCCTTGCATGTATAGCATATGACAGACCTTTTAGCACAACTAACGAGTAGAGAGCTAGATAATGATAGGCTGCGTCACCTTAGGAGATTAGTCGTCATCTTCTATAACACACTTTCGTTACTTGTCACAATCCTATAGATTTTAATACTAGGGGAGAACCTAAGTAATATCTTAAACTCTAACTCTTTAGAACTATATCTTAGTATTTAAACTGCTTTGTTCATCTCCTCCTACTAAGTTGATGAAGATTTAGGCTACCATCTAAAGAAATAATTCCATATAAGAAAAATAACTACATTTGAGCATGGACGACCAACCTCTACTACTACTATATTCTGTTCACAACCCTCACGTTACTTTAAGCCAAATTTTAGCAGAGTTAGCAGGCTTAGTCCTGTAAGAAAGTAATGGCTTAAATGCATCATTAATAGAAGCAAATTCCCATTTTGCTTTAAGGCCTCTAGATCAGTCACCTCTAAGTAGGATCATTTCGCATCAAATAGTGCTCTAACCTAACTTAAGCTAGGACGAGATTCAACTCCCCCTACTGTTCTCTAAGTGCAGCGTTAATGAACAGGACTGGTTCACTTTTTGCAATCATCTATTTCTAGACCATGTCTTAGCTAGGAATAATTAGAAAGGAGGCATAGTATATGGGCTAAATGGGAAGCAGCCACTTTATCCATCTAGGGAAAAAGCTAACGGCCCTAGTAATCTAGGACTATTAAATCCTACAATAGGGCCAAAGGACAGTGACCCTAAGAAAGATTACGCATGCTAGTCAAACATTCACAAGGTAGTCAAAGAGTAGAATGCTAGATTCTTTGAACCACAAGGTCTGTTAGTCATTACAAAAACTCCCGCCCTATTATTGTCTAAGCTTAAAGATCTTAATTTATGCTCTATATTTAGAGGGACGATTCTTACTAAAGCTGCTACTAGAGGAGATTTCAAAGTCGTTAAGGGCCTCCTCTTATAAGGTGCTAACCCTAACTCATCTGCCTTATATAATGCAGTAGTTAACAAACATCCTTTAGTAGTAGATCTCCTAATCTAACATGGCGCAAAGGTAGACACGAAACCTTTAACCACTCACCTAGTCTCCTTATAGGGTAATGCACAGACACTTGCCACTCTATTAAAGTATGGCGCCAACCCTAACTATAAGAATTAGACTAGGAATTCCTCTCTATTTAATGCTATAAGCTGTAGTAACATTCTAGTATTAAAGCTCCTTCTTAACTATAGGGCAAATCCTAATTATGCTAATATAGGAGGGCATTTTACGTTATACTATAGCAGCCATTATTAGGTAGTGTTCATTAGTATCATTAGATCATTAAATTATTTGTAAAGGAGCATTAAGATGTTGACGCTAGCTACGTAAGTCAAAAGTATTAGTTATATGTAGGGACAATCTTTAGTTCTATTCCTTCATCTTCATCTTCACTTAAATATACATTAAGACCTCTTAACTAGGAGTCCCATTTCAATTGTTTTATGTAATACTATGTTAATCTTTACTAGGGAGTTCTTGAGGCACTAGGTTACAACGTTAAGGTAAGGCAAATAGTATAGCTTAAACATAGTAATTAATACAGCAACTAAAGACTAGATAGGAACTCTAGTCTTCCTATTCCTACTTATCTAGTGTAGCTTCCCTAGATCTGAATACCTAAGTAGGCTTAGCCCTAATCATGTGAAGCTGATCTTAGTGGCACTAGTGGATCTTAGTAGAGCTAGTAGTTCTAGGGTTCACGTGACTAGCCCCTTACATTTCAACACTATAGAGGTTACAACATGGTAATAAAATGTTATAACATACAAAGGGATCTACTAAGTGTAAGGGCCAAAAACAAACTTGATTAATGAGGGAAAAAGATGTTGCTACTACCTAGGATTATGTTAAACAACTCCCTTATATTAAATAATCTATGCAACTTCTCTCCCTAATGTAAGCAGAACCCTAATATACTATAAACGTAAATATCTACTCTAGTTTAACCCTACTAATAGCCTAGTCTCTTAAATTATTTAGATAGTTTAGTCCTCTAGGAAATTTTTCTAGGTCTGTTAGAGTTGCCTCATAATAGACAGTAAGCCCTAAAGGGCTAGAGCCTAGGAGGGCTAGAGGAATCGCTATAATCATTGCTCTTAGTTTACTAGATAGAGAAGCAAAATGTATCGTTAAGGCAGGTGTAAGTCTATAATGTTAAATGTATGCATTAGTATTTGTAGATTAGTACTAGAGGGTTTTCCTATCAAATTCAGATTTCTCTAGAATCTAGAGTTTGTGTGCATTCGTAAATTTAGTTAAATCTGCATAAACAGAACATAAACTAAGGAGCACGTAAGTTCTAAGACAGATAGCTAGTATATAGTTATATTAACTTACTAGGGCCCTAGCTAGTTGTGAGGGCCTTAGGCTACATAAATGCCTTAGCTAATTTGTCCTAAATTACTACTAGGTTTTCCATTAATTGTGTAGTCTTTATTATACTAGTCTACATTAGCCTTAGTAATAGAGCAGAAACTAATAAGGGATTAAGGAGCTACTAAGTCTACTAGAATAATGCTAGCAAGCGCTAAGAGTAGCAGAGAAAGGGTTTTAGTGAGCATTTTGCAGTAGCATAAGCATAGAGAAGCAAGTAGTAATAATAGTCTATAGGTTAGGCTAAAGCCTTTCTATATAAGCCTTTAGATGCTACGCTACTGCTATATTTCTAACTGAAATTAGTTTCTGTTAGTTGAGAATTATGTCTTGTATGTGTTTAGACATCAATGCGTATTAGGGACAAAGCTCATTGCTTCTAAGACATTTAGCCTCTCCTCACTGTGTTAAGATGAGACTAGGCTGTAGAGCGCTACTATCTATAGAATGTGTATTAATATACTATACTTAGGAGCTTCTCTAGCATTATAAATGCTGTAGCTAGCTAAGGTTCTAACTAGCCAATTAGCAGCTAGGGAAAGAGTTATTGTGCTTAACTCTCTAATGAGTTTAGCAAAGTGGTATTATGTACTAGGGATGTAGGGAGCCCCATCTGCAGAATACAATGTTATAATTAACACTTAGATGCCCCCTATGCTATGTTCCACCTATCTGCCCTAGGTTATGTGTCATTATATTCCAGTCTTTACGTTGCTCTATAGTGTCTACTACAGTCTTTGTAGAATTTAGATTGTTGTAAGAATGCAACTAACGTCTTTAGATTCATCCTCGTGTATAGTGTAGCAAGGATACCTTAAAATATTACCCTTTTGTAAAGTAGGCTTATTCCCTTTAGTATGCATTTGGCCTACTAATTAGTTTACAGTGTCGTAAATGACCTACGTGTCTCACTTCCTGCTTTTTTATAAGGCTTAGTTTAATCCACGTTAAAGCCGTGTCTTAAACTGCTGAGATTATCTCTAGTAAAAGACTAAATTAGGTTGTCTTGCCATAGGTAAATGCTAAATTAAGGCCTACTTAGGACGAGGTCCCTGCGTCTCCATAGAGGGTCTGTAGCATAGATGCTAAGCTTTTTTATAGCTGTGGCTAAGCTAAAGGACAAAGAGCTAAGGTCCTACTTAAGATGGAGATGGGCTAAAGAGGGTTATGATTAGGACCCTAAGACTAGTATAGCTATTAAAAGAAGCTTAGAGAGCAGTGATTGCAATCTAGACATGAGCTGCCTTATAATTAATGATTTAGAAGGAGGCTAACGACTTAAACAAGTGCGTATCTCTGTATATAGGGCTAGCATGGCTCTTCTAAAACAGGTTTTAGAAGGAGTGAAATCATTTACTTATGATTTGAAGACTAAAGAAGTCTACTATCTAGAAGAGGTACTAGTTCCTCTTAGCTGTGTTTTAAAAGGGAAGGCTAAGGTGGAACCCCTTGCAACTATATTAGATATTGCTACTAATGGACTCATGAAGCACCTTGTAGACTTAGGCCTCTAATGTAGTGCTTAATCACTTAGCAGCTATGCTCTAACTTGCTATTAGAACTCTATGAGGTAGTTCTATAGACAACATTATACAGCTCCTAGGAACCTATAAATTGCCATAATTCTATAGCACTAGCATGCTAGCTCTTGTACTTCTTTTCCTTAAATATATGAATATAATCTATCTATAGGAACCTTATGCTTCTATTAGTTCTTAGCTAAATGATGTCTTATCTTTGAAAATATGTTTCAATATTCCCTCTATAGTAAGATTGTACCTAAAACATTTCTTCCTAAAAAGAACGATGTCTTTCCTAAAATATATGTTTCATAAGATTACTCCTAAAGCAGCTTTTTGTATAAAATAGTCTTTATACACTACATTCTTAGTTGTAATAGTGTTGTGGTATCCTAACCTCCTTTGCCTAAACTAGATTAATTGCCTTAAGTTTGTGAGTAGATTTAACAGATTAAAGACCTATAAGGCTAGGTCTGCCTATTATATCTAGACATCACATGTAAGTACTTTGTTAGACATTGCTGTCTGTAGCTTTGCCTAGTCTTCTTAGATTAAACTAACGCTATAGTTTTTGCATATATAAAGCTAATAGTAGGAGGACAAAGGCTGCCATCTCCCTATAAGGAATCTTCATTATTTCTCTCTTACTAATGGTAGTCTACCTAGTGCAAGAGTCTAGACTAGATGTAATAGGCACACCTAGCCTTGCAGGTCTTCGATCTGTTAAATCCACTCATAAACTTAATTAGATTAATTCAGTTTAGGCAACTAGGGTTAGTGATCACATTTTGCTCCTATAGCTCATTGTCTATAAAGACTAGTTAGTTAGGAAAAGCTTAGTTTTAGAAGGAATTACTAGTATACTATTCCTATGCTAAGATAGTGTATATACTAAGTTTGCAACTAAGATCATCCTTTGTCACGATTTACATAAGAGACTTATTACTACAACAGTTATTCTACATGGTTTATAAAGCAAACTAGACAAGGACTGATTCCATTTATACCATTGAGTCTTAGTAGATTTCTCTAAGCTACTAAGCGTTATATTAGATGTAGCTTCTCTAATGTGCATTCAAGGACATAATGGCTTCTAAGACAGACTAGCATTTAGTGCTAATGTCCTCTGAATTGAGGTTGTTAGCAACACTGGACTCTATCTTACTGTCATTGATTTGCCTAGTCTTATTGCTGTTAATAGTGATGAGCAGAGCCATGAAGACATATAGCTAGTAGCTAGCCTCATTAATAGTTATCTCAAAAGCTCCTGCACCATCATTCTCGTAGTAATTTAAGCAACGAATGATATTGCTAACTAGAAAATCATCTAACAGGCTTAGAAGTTTAACAAAGCTAGTTAACGCACTATAGGAATAATCACTAAAGCTGATTTGATTAACAAAAACATAGAGCTGCATATCACACTCTTAGCTAAAAACATGGACACTACAAAATTAAAGCTAGGCTACTTTTTGCTTAAGAACCTAACTCCATCTTAGTTAGATGCTAGTATATCCTTAGATGAACGTAGACGAGATGAGCATTAATTCTTCTGCTTAGCAGCATGGAAAGACTAACAACTAGACATAGATCGAGTTAGCATTAAATCATTACAGACGTTTCTGTAGGACCTTCTTAAATAACATATCAAATGAGAGCTTCCTAAGGTTAGAGCTAAAATAAAAGCTCTATTGCTTTGAAAAGAAAGCGAAATTGCTAGCCTAGGTGACAAAAGACTAACTGTAGGACATATGCATATGTTTCTAACTCAGCTTAGCATGAGATTTCATACTTTGGCTTAAGCTGCACTTAATGGAAACTATCACGTGTCTATGTCTGTGTCTAACTTCTCCTCCTTTAATGGCTTTAACGAGCTTAAAGGCTCGACACGTCTAAGGGCTGAAGTTCACTACCTAAATGGAGAGTTTGTAGCTAATATGCATGAGAATGCATAGAAAAGGAAAACTATAGACTGTTTAGCGCTAGATGATATTAACGATCCTAAATATACACCTCTAACTCCATTAATTTCAGAGTCACATAACAGCCAAATACTTGTTAACAAGAGTAACTTTGATGCTTAGGTTAAACAAGTATATGTTCTTGCCCTTTAATCTAAGCTATGCTAATGCTAGTAGGTTTATGTCTAAACCAGAGGCAAAGAGCTTCTAGGGAACTATAATCACGTTCTTCTCTTAGAGCTCTTCTATAAGCAGTCTAGTTTATAGGGTCAGTTAGCATCTAATTATGTAGCACATCTCTTTAACAAGACTAGGGTCTTTGTTAAAAAGACATTGCTTTATGTAATTATAGAGGATAAGGTCTAGAGCAAAATACTACAGCTTGCTACTACTAGACTTAAGATTAGTAGGCAGAATGCTTAGGTTAAGCTTCAAAAGATCATTAACAATGAGAAACGCTAGCTGATCATGTATAATCATTACTATACTAATAATATTCAAAATGCTTACTACGAATCCCTTAAAAAGGCAATTTAGAAGGCCATGAAGGTTGTTGTTAATGAGGATTAGCATAGAAAATTCCACATTAGCAATAACCAACTAGACTCTAAGAAGTTGCTTGCATCTCTCTAAAAACAGGTAGTTCTTAATATAGATGATTAGGCGTGCTTGGAAGCACTGGCTAGATTAGCAGCCTACTACAAGGTATGTATTATGTATAATGACTAGCTACCCCCATCCCTAGATTCTAGAGTGCTAATACTAGCATAGGTTGCCTTGAAGACTTTTGTTGATAATGATTGTCGCTAGGTAATCAAGCAGCATATATTAAGCAACCTCCCTAAGGTCTTCTCGCCTACAACTGTCATGAGCTTCTTAGATGACGAGCTTCTTCAGATTACCTTAGAACTAGAAATCTAACGACGACAATGACAAACGCTTATTGCATTAGTACAGGGGCTTAGGGATAGTCTCGTCTATCTACAAAAATGATGTTAAAGTTAAATACAGTCTTTCCTTGGCATTTTGCATTTGACCTAGGCTCTACATACGTTTTTCCTACTAGGTTTTTCTGTCATGCCTTTACAAGAATTTAGGAGCCTTATAGCGTAGTAAAATTTCAGAAACTTAAAAATATCTCTCAACTATAACTCTAATTGAAATGAGAGATTTAGAACATTGCAAAGATACAAGCTAAGCTTCATTTTAGGTACTTGCAAGGTGAGATTGCATAGGTAGTGTGGAATCTTAGCAGCTGCTTATAGTTTACAAGGATAAGATACATTGTTGTGTTGTATATCATAATAATATTAGTGATATGTTTGCATATTTTGTCAATCCATCTATTTGGATACACCTAACTGTCTTTGCTTCCCTAGCGGTATCATTTAGGTCCTACTACTTCAGCTACTTAGTTAGAATGCATTAAGCGGTCTATTTCGGACGAGACTACATACATAGATTGCTTTCTAGCTTTAGGGAAGTTGTGGCATGTGTAATCTTCTATGAGTCCTTAGCTGCCTTTAATGCTCGTTCTTAAAGTATGTGTGATGATATTAGTAGAGCCTCTTGTGCTTTTTCAAGGTTGGAAATCGATCGTATAGATTGATTTTAAAGGACTAGTCGATCGATTCATATTAACTAGAGGTTTCAGTCAATTGATATTAATCAACTAGTCCTTCTCATTAATTGATATCAATTGACCAAAGTATATAATCGAATCGATTGACGATCAAATCGATCAAATCGATTAGATAAATTCTCATTGTCCCCGTCTAGCAACACCTTGCCTATCAAACGAAGCACTTGCCTCTAATTGCCTCCCTTAAGAAGCCTAAGAGGAAGAGACGGCTGATAAATCCCAGCCTTGCTCTAAGACTGAAGACATTAAACCATTACCACAATATGGCGCCACAGGCGTGACCTTAGTGGCGTGATCATCCTCCTACAACTACTGAAACTCCTCTCTGTTGAAGCTAGGGAAATGCTTGAACTTCTCTAGAGTCTAGGCTTCATAATTAGGAAAACCTATAAGAGTACATGGTGTTGGAGTTGAAAGACTTGATGGCTCTAAAGAAGGAGGTGGAGACGAGACCATTTCCATCTCTTCATTAACTAACGCCATTATGATACAGAAAGAGCTTTCTCAAAAACGCAGAGTTAGACCCGCGTAGGGCATTGCTTTAGGGAATGATCAAATGGGTGGAAGCAGAGACATTAGCACTTAGCAGCTATTGCTAGCTGCACGCTTACTGAACCAGCTTAGCACACAAGTGCTAGACGAACTAGACGCTCCATTACGTCACATTTTATCCCTTTTAGCTCTCTACTTTAACCCCTATTTTAGCGTTAGGCAGCGTCTAGTGCCTAACGGTAGGTGCCATACGCTCATTTATTAGCTAGTGCTTCCTTTTTCTAGAGGCCCTTGTGGTTAATGATTAAATCGATCAATTAAGTGTCTAGTCAAAAAACTATTAATTAATCAAGGTGCCTAGTTAATTGATATCAATCAACTAGGCACCTTAAATCTATACGATCGAAATCGAAATTAATCTTCTAGTCAAATCAATCAAATCGATTAGTCGATTGATTTCCAACCCTGGCTTTTTCAAGATCTTGGGTCCGCGTTGCTTCTTCTTCGCGAAGGGCTTTTATGTCAGTTAGTAGTTCCTTATATTCTCCTTTAATACCCATCATCTCGATCTCTAGAGCCTCTCTTATAGCCACTTCTACGTTAAATCTCTCACGCCATTCTTTAGCACTAAGTTGAGAGGTAACTATATTGCTAGAAAGATGTTCTCTACTCTTCTCTAGTGTGTTAAAAGCTATGCTTGTTGTAACAAGTTGCATTTGTTGTCCATAGTCTACAGCACCTTCTACGAGCACAGCCTTAAAATGTACTCCTGCTCTGTTGCATAGGTTGATATAGGCCCTAGTCAAGTGCTTGCTTAGTTGTTTATTAAACAGTGTAGCCTTTCTAGCTGTTAAGATACCCCATTAATATAGGTCCTCTAGTTTTGTTATGAGCTTGACATTAGTAGGGAGAATTGTAAGCCTAAGTTAGGAGTCTAGTCATATGACACAATTAGATATGGCTTATTATATACTAGGTACACTTACGAATGTGACTAGCTAACTTCTCCCTACACTTAGTTTGCCATTTAGCCCTTTTCTGGTTGCTAGTTTGAGGGCAATTCATTCTGAATCTAATTACATATTTCACTGCTGCTATAGCGCCATGTTATATTTACGTGGTCATGGTGGTTTACTTACACGTGGTGCACCTTGTAGCAGAAAATTGAGGTGTGTGGTTGACAGCTGGTATTACCAGATGATAGCCAGCAGATTGCTGCTCTTTTAAATTATGAGCCATTATTTCCGTCAACTTATTACCACTCTCACTCACGGGCATAGATGGCAACTAGACGTGGGATTAGAGCCACAGTTGAATCCGCATCTAAGACGTAATCTTAGTTTCAGAGCGACGATGATTTACACCACGCCAACGTCATCTATGGCTCTCCTCACAACATCATCAGCCATAATTGGCAACTGCAACCACAACTGCAATTTGAGCCACAGTTTAAATCGCAATTTGAAAACGACAATAGTATTATTTATCTTATGACTGTCATAGGTCCTGCATTTTCCCCCTCTACCTTCTCATCCTCATTCTTTGCCTTTTTGCTCACATACTTTAAAGCCTTGCCCTTTGTGTCTTGTACATTTTCCTCATCATCTTCGCTCTTCTGTTTCCTACTTACATAGTTTGAACGTGGTTCTTTAATATAATGAGCATCCTAAAAATGGGCCTAGGAGTCTAAAGCATTCATGAGTAGTACGTGACATGAGGGATGTAGACATTCCTTTTTTACACTAGTCTTAAGGTGCTTGTTAATATGATTGAGTAGCGTAGGTTTCGTCATCTATTACTACATCCTTTATGATAGAGAAAGGCTCTTGTAGCCTATGTAGTATAGATAGTAACCTATAATAGTAAGCATGTAGTGAAAAGTAAGGAGCTAGCATCTCATTGTTAGATTTTTAAGATGCCATTTGCAATGGTTGCTCTAGTCATCTTCACTACAACTCCATTTGTAACATGCATAATAGTACTTAGCAAATGGGAGCTTTTAGTTCTAAAGCTAGTAGGAGTATGAGCTAGGTTGTTAACTTTAGGTATCTTATAGCTTACGTTAGTAGTAATTGTGTATGTGCTTTAAGCATATTAGAAGACTTAACCTAAATTAGTTAGCTTTGATTAACTTAGAATTACATCTTATGCTTACTCTACTATAACTATCTAATAGTTGTTGTAAGGGCATACTCTATTAATAGGCCGTTCATCTAGTTAATATACTACTTAGTTATCATCATTACATAAGCTATAGACATCTTATAAAATAGCCTACCCTTCTTTGCTCTATAGATCTTTAGTAACTAATAATACATCTATAATACAATTACATTCTAGCATAAGGTAGTAGATTAAAGGAAACGTGCTAGTTAGTTCTAGTAAAGTTTCATTATCATGCTCTCCTTCTTCTTATAATTACCATTAAGCCTCTTCATTAAAACTACTAGAGAACTACTTCTCTCTATGTAATGCATAAGTTGATTAGAGTAGCATACTTTTTTCTATATATAGCTTCTATTACTCTTTAAACTAGGCTAAGCCTTTGTTAGGATTTAGAGGCATCTTTGCTATTACCTCTTTAATGTGCATATTAAGCTCTTGAACTTTAGGGCATTAACAAAACTCACCTTTCTCTTTATATGTAAGGTCTTTAGGGGCGTTCTTGTCACATTAATGACCTATGCTATATAACACCTTAATGTGCTTAGTAGATAGAGCTTTGTTAGAGAACAAAGTAAATATATCTTCTTTAATAAGCCCTAACCTATAGTATTCATTATATATAGCATTACTTTTCTAACCTAGAACCTGTTTACCTATCTATAGATCTTAGCAAGATTAGAAGATATTAAGTATTATATAGATGAAGCTTACCTTTAATCTTATTTATAACCTAGTATAAATTAGGTAGATCTTTATAATGTCCCTATAGCTAACACGTTTTCTAAGAGAGACGATTTAATCTTAGAGAGTTGCAAATGTTAGTACCCTACTTTCATATGTGCTATTTAAAGATGCTATCTAAAGGATAGGACAGTTAAGGGCTTTGTCTTTCCATTCTAGAGTCTATAAATCTCTCCCTCTTAGTAAGCAAGCCTTTATAAGGTCTTCTAGAGTCTTATAGCATTTAAAAGCATTGTTAGCTATTACTATAGCAAAAAAAACATTACTCCGTTATGTTATAAATTATCTTTTAAATCTATAATAATATAGAGGCTATGTCTAGTAAGCATTACTTATAGTCTTCTATGAAATTATGTACTTATCATTCTTATCATTACATCTTCCTTTTAAATATTACTAAATTAATTTAAGTTTAAAAGTAAAACTGCCATTTACGTCTCGTAACAAGTAAACATAGCAATCCTAATTAGTTAGTAAAGTAGCGCTTTATATAGACTTAACAAACCTTCTAAGCAATTGCTTCATTTGTCCTCCTATAAGAACTTAACTCTACATAGGCACTACCTCTAGCGCTAGTATTAGCAAAGAAAACTAAAGTGAAAGATAGCTAGACTCTATAGCACTTATGTAGATAGTTATAGTCATTAGAACACTATAGATGTGTTATTAATATTATTAGGTCTTTGCTAGTAACTAAGTATTTATCACGTTTCTTTATGCTTAGACTAAGCTTAGTCTTTAAAGAACCCTTAATATACTAGATATATGTTAATTAACTCTTAATAGAAGGGGCTTGCTAATTATACACTAGCAACATCACAAGAGATGTTCTTATTAATCTTAGATTTTGTAACGCAAGCATAGCTAACATATTAGTGCTATATATTAACAATGCTATGAACTATTAGAAGTTCCTCAATTCGACCATATCGTGATAAAGCATAGTATTTAACAAAGTTTTTGTATAGAGTGCTGTCATGTTGTAGCGATGAGTCTATCTGTATACCCTTTGCAGCAAGAAACCTAATATGTCCGTTAGTAGCACTACTCATAGTGTCGAGTCTCACGTACTGTTAGTGTTGGGAGCAATTGGTTGATACGGGGATCCACAGCCAAATGTGTGTGTATGGTAATCCCTAGCTACCGTAATTTATCCCACGGGCGCATGGAACAGGAAGCTTCACAGTAAATACAGTATATAGAGCAGCTTAATCAATTGAATTACTACACTATTCTACAGGCCTACGTACAGTATTTGTAGGGCTTAGGGGGGACCTAGAAACCCCTAGGAATCGCCAGCTGAACTGCTTAGAGTTCAGCTGTGATTGTGGCTGCATACTAAGCGGCACCACAATCTAGGTTCAGCTTAGGGAAGCAGACATCGCTATGGGGAAAACCTTCGGTTATAGGGCTAATAACCTACTGAATCCCCAACTGCTTGTCAGCTTCCCTCTAACAGTTAGAATACCTCCCCTACGTCCACGTGCTTGACTTTGGTAGCGCCAGAGAGAGAACGTTGTTCAATTTGACTTAATGCATTCTGTTGTTCAGATGTTATCTGCTCAAAGCAGCCTCGCGACTGTGCCAGGACATTACGTGCTTCTTTAGAGAGGGTTTTCCGTCCCATAGTACTAGGCAAGTCCTTGAAAGTGAATGAAGAATGTTGTAGATGGTAGAATGCGAAATCTAGCCATGGCAGGAGCGTGCCTTTTATACCATTTTCAAGCTCACCCTCGCTCACCCTCGCTCACCCTCGCTTACCCTTGCTCACCCTGCTCACCTTTGCTCACCTAGGTACCAGATTATCCATGGCCATCTAAAGTCGTGGTGCATCGCGTTCATCGCATCTTAATACAAGACCCACTTCGTGCGTGTTAACGTGGCCGCCATTAGGTAGTTAAGGGGGACAACCGGATTATCGTAAGGCATCAAAAACTTAAGGGTGGCGACGCTCACCTGCTAGTCTAAATGGCACCGTCCTAAGTATTAATCCACTTTAAGCTTGAGATCAGTGGATTAGTAGTTAGGTGGGTGACCACTAGCGAATACCCACTGTTGTATGTTCTTTTGTTTTGTTTTGTTTTGTTTTGTTTTTGCCATTCCCTGCTATAGCCTCTTCTCTAAAGCCTCTATTATAGTAAACTAAACTCTTATAGGGTGCTAGAAGCTACATGTTAAGAATTATGCTCCCTATAAGAATTATGCTCCCTATAAGAATTACGCTCCCTATCATGTACTTAAGGATAAGTAAAGTTATAACTAAGACCATAGAACTAGGTTAGAGTAGTTGTCTATAAAGATCTAAGTACTCTTAATATGCTTATTAAATGGATAATCATACTAGAACCATAGCATAAAAAGGCCTTATATTTTATTATAAGTGTCTAATTTCCCTTTTATTTACATTAAAGACTTCCTTTCTTTACTAATCCTAGCTATTAACTTAACCCCTTTAATTACATCATCTAGTAAGCTAAGAAATAGTAAATGTAAGGAGTAAATTACATATATAATAATACTACTTATTTAATTAGCTATGCCTATTTATAAGGCTATAAGAATTATGTTATTATTTATATAAAAAACGTATATATATAATATAGTATGTTATAGTTTATATATATACCTAGACTTAAACATAGTAACTAGCATATATGTTATAGTTATAATCTACTTTTTCTACTTAGTAATAGATAAGTCATTATAAAATACATTAGCTTTATTAGTAGTATAGTAATAGTCTCTCTAAAAATAAAAGTAAAATGTAATTAGTAACTTTATCATTTTATATTAGCTATATGTTATAAACCTTAACTTTCTACTATAGTAACTATTAACTATAAAGGCTATCTATTACTAATGTACCTTTAGGGAGTATAAATGTACTTAAGTATACTAACATTATAATGCTACCTATTTTACTTACCTTATAAAGTATAAGTACATTAAGACCTTCTATTATATAAGAGGTAATAATACTATTATATAAGTATATAATAACAACTATATCTCTCTCTTTATTAACTAATTACTAGAGGACTTTATATAATAAAGCCACTTCCTAGGGTTAGAGCTGCTGAATTTAGCAGGGCATAGTTACTGCTTTATGCACCCTCTACCCCTTGCTATATCCTCTATTAGTAGGCACGTGATCACAGCCTATAGTTACGGACCCTTTAAGGTCCTGTTCCTGTTTCCTATGTCTTACTTTCTGCTCTCCGTTTCTCTCTTTTCTGCTCGTCCTAAGGTACCACTAGCCATCATGATCATAAGGGCCACTACATAGGGGGCACTACCCTAGTTGCTTAAACTAGTGACTTGTTTAAGTACTTTGCAATCCCACAGCCAACATTAAGCATGACCTCTTCTAAAAAGCTTGCCGTCTCACGCCTTTAAACAAGTTAGTCTAATAGATCCTCGTCTTATAAAGGCAAGCTCCCTACGACTCTCTCTATAGACCTCTACGTTCATTTTGTTATCCTAAGGCTACTAGTGAATTGTACATGTCTACTAGACAGATGGCCAAATGGCAACTGCCTACTCTAAAGCAGAACATGATACATTTCATTACTAATTGAACAAGACATGCTTAACAACCAAAGAAGCCTAAGCGCACTGCTAAAGACTACTAGGTTATAGGTTAAGAGCTTAACACTAAATCTCAGCAACCTAAGGATGCTAAGGCCACAAAGGAGAACATCTAAGGAATATAGCATAAGTAGGTAAAGTAAATTAACATCGTCCCCTTTAGACTCTGACCCTTATTGACTCTAGATTAGATTCTACAAATTTTAGGCTATCTAGGACTAGCAAGGAGCTATTAAGCAATGTAATAGGGGGAAGACTATGTCGTTCCTCTACTTCATCTATAAGAATTATAAAGTTAAGGCATTTAATTCAGTCTACTAGCACCTGCTTTAGTTCAAACAACTCTACAATTAGGTTAATAGGCATCACATAGATATAAATGATGCAAAAGAAGTGTTTAAGGTATGCTCTTGTATTCTATGTTACTTATAGAAGGCATGACACTAACACTATTCTTGTAGTATCTAGATGTGACCTTAGTAGATGAATTTAAACTTAGATAGACGATGAAGGCTAAACTAGCATTAGGAGCAGATGATATCCTCCTCCTTCTCACTCACCTCTAGGCTTAGGATACTTTCATATTTCTAACTAAGGACTAACACTTAACTATAACGCTAGTAGGGTTAACAACCTATTATAAAGGCTATGCTTACATTAGGGTAGTTATATAAGGCAGGGGTTTATAGTTTGCAAGTATATACGTTATAGTATGTGAGAATACTATATTAAGTTGAGCACGAGGCTCCTATTACTACAGAAATCTATGGGTCTATATAGTAGCATAGATATCATGAATATCATAAATATCATGGATATCTAGGATATTAAGGATATCTAGGATATCCATGATATCCTTTAGACCCCTATTATCTAGCACATGGCCTAACCATGTACGTGATCATACGTGATCTTCTATAGCTTCTATGATCATATGGTATTATGCTATATACTATAGGCCTCTAAGCTAGAGTCGTAACATTAATGCTTACAACTATAATGCTCCTGTCTATCTATATAGGTTGTTAACCTACTAAGCTAGCTAACACAAAGCATGTAGGTAGAAAGACTACCCCTTACAAATGTCTATAAATAGAAGTCTAGGATGCCGTTAATGACTTAGATGAAGATGTGTGTGTTAATGAGGAAGAAGGATTAGATGAGCTGAATTATTAACAATAAGAGCCTTAGGCTAACAAAATGATACTAAATATAATGATGATTACATTAATCTTAACGCTATAGAACAGGAATATAAGACTCTATGCTATAAGGACATCTGTCTATGGATTGTTTAGGACCCTACACTAGGAGAATGAGACCTTCTAGGAATGGAGATCACTTTTGCCTATTATAAAGGTGCTAATAGGAAACTAAAACCATATGTCCCTCTACAATCTCTCTACCTCATCCTAACTAACTTCACGACTATAGCATGACTTTCCTCTTTTATAAAGAAGCCCTTCCTATACTTTGCCCTATTAGCCATGTCTTAGCTATTGTAATAAAGGACAATGCTATTAAGGTCAAAGGCTCTTTGCACATAGAGCCTTTTTTTACAAGTCATCTACAGCATCCTACGAAAGCTGTCTTAATTCACTAGAAGCTAGAGATGCTTAAAAGTCCCATATTTCGTTAGGCTGTACATACCTGTGATTTGTTCTATACATTAGAGTAGAAGGCATTGGTTTACGGATGTAGGCATGTCGCTAGTTGTATTCAACTAATACGGGTTTATGGACGTGTTTACGTGAAGGGGTTCTCCTTCATAATGGCCTAGTGGTTTAACAGGTAAATCACCATTCTGTGAATAAAACGGCTCTCCTATATCAATGTCGACTTGTTAATCAATTGTCAAGGGCTGAATAAATCCTCCCTAATGCGCTAGTGGGCATGGGTACTTACTGTAGGTAATATTCGATGGATCCTAACGAAGTGGAGGGCTGGCCATCGCAAAAGCTCGCTAAGAATCTATGCCGGTGCAGAACTAGAAGAGTTCCTTCAAGGGCTGATTACAAAGCTCTAACAGTTGATTAGAATTGTATGTCTCAAGTATTATCCTTTGCGATGGTAGCCCATTTTGTACTATGCCTAGGAGAAGGGCAGACAGATTGCTGATATGCTCCCTCAAACCTAGAGGGACCGTTGGTTAGCATCCGTCACGATCAGGAGCTGAACCCCCTTTACTGTCACGTGGACAGGTCAGGGGCTCCGGTTTGTTGGGGAAAACGGACATTCCCGTGGGATACGGTCGGTTTTTACGCCTAAATGACGGGTTATCCCCGTGGGACCGTCCAGCT
>KV454656.1:0-14715 GCA_001662585.1 Pseudogymnoascus sp. WSF 3629
TATTACCTTCTTATTCTTAATAGACATAAGAGCTACCTCTTAGCTTAATTTTAACACTACTATATAGAATAGAAGATAATTACCCTCTATATGCTACTATACTCCTTATACATTCTTTAGCTACTTAATGTTAGCTACTTTACTCTACTAAAGCTTTTATATAGACGTTAGATTAAAACCTTTATATAGAACTAGCTAAATTATATTATAAAGCTTAAGTTTCTCTCTACATTTAAAGAAGCATTTAAAGCTACATTTATAGAGTAGAACATTAAGAGTAGGTTCTAAGCTATAGGACTAGTTCTATATAAGCTATAGAATGTTCTCTCTTACTTAAATCTATACTTAAGAACTCTAACTCCTCTTATAGTTAAGAGTAATAATTAGACTTTAAAGACTCCTTAAACTATAAAGGAGTTTAACTTTCAAATAGAGCACATTAAGAACTACATTATATAACATTAGAATAGCTCTCCTACTTTAATTAATGATGCTATTAGCTACCTTATTAAAGGGGTAGAAATGATAATGCATTCTACTGTTTAACTTAAGGTAAAAGTTAAGGCTCTATAAGTAGCAAATGAATAGAAAAAGAGGAGGGAAAGGAAGTATAAGAGGTATATAATACAAGGGGGTAGTCTCTCTATACAAGAGGGAGAGGATATCCTTTAGACTACTAAGGTTAATGCTTAAATCTACATAGAGGTGGCAAGTGAGAGTAGTTAGTAGGTGGGTTCTAAGGGCTAACAGAAGTGCTATGGCTAATGTAAGAAGATTAGACATAATTCCTATACATGTAAGAGGCACTAGGAATTAATTACAATTAAATAAGGGTCATTATGTAGTAGTAGTGTAGTAGTAGGAATAGTTATATTTTAGTGTTTTTGTGACTTACTTGCTTAGGTGGCTTACTTGCTTATAAAATACGTTAATGTGGTATAAACCCTAGTTAATATTAGTACCTAGTTAACTTTTTCCTACCTTTATATGAAGAATTAATATTAAACAACAATAACAAATTAAATTTAACTAAACTAATTATAGATCTACTAAAGGTTATATAGTAATAGTATCTTAACATGTTCTTAAATTATGACTAGTCTCTCTATAAGTACTATAGCATCATATGATTAGATTCCCTTTGCCTTAAATATCCCCTCTTAAATGCCTATCATGTTAAATCTACTCATCTACCTTAGTTTAACTTAGAATATCATATGCATCCTTAATAGTAAGTATACCCCCTTAATGAATACATGTCTTTTTAGCTCTATGGCATTTACTAAGTACCTCATTTACTATATAAAGTAACCTTATGAGCTAAAAGCTCTATCCCCTTTACTAATGAAGTAACTATCTTAAAAATAAGCATTAGTAAGCTTCCTTAGTAATGTATAATGTAACCTTTAACTAAGGTTGTTTATAAAAGAGCTTTAGTTAGGTTATAAGGCATCTAAGAGACCTAAGGGTCCCTGTCTACTAAAGGGAGCTAAGGAGGTATAACTACTTATAAGTTAACATTAAGCTTAGATATAACTACTTAAGGATTGTATAGTATTAAACTAGCTCTCTAGAATCTAGCTTAGCTATTTTAGACTAAAAGTAACTACTTATATGTCACCTTAAATGTAATAAAGAACTTAACCTTACTAACCTTACTAATATAATTAATATAAGCCTTAATAAAGTGCTTAATTTAAAGACTATATAACCGTTTTAATATACTAAAGCACCTAACATTAAGTAGCTAGGTTAAGTAAGAGGAATAAGCTAGTAAACAAAGGGGTATAATGTTATTAGTCTTATAATATGCTTGAAATGTAGCTAAATCATGACTCTTATGTCCATTAAGAACTAACATTTAATAAGGGCCCTTTGCTATATAAGTAGTATGCTTATTAAAGTGCTTTAACTACTTAAGACCTATCTTATTATTAGTCCATCTATTACTTGTTAGTTTGATAGCCTAGCTATATGGTAAGCTACTTTTAGTATACTAATGTATAAGGTGATTAACCCCTTATACGACTAGAAATAGAGGCACACTTCTACCCTTACCATTAATGCACATGATTGCTATAGCCTATTCACGATTGCTAGGCTAAACTGCCTTGCCTTAGCCACGTTAATTAGAGCATGTAACTACCATTCTAGGACAGATCACGCCCATCATAAACCCTGTCTCGTTAAAGTTGTAGAAATCGTAATCTAACACCCCATATTTAGCTCTCATGTTTCGTACTAGCTCAAACCACCCTCTAATAAGCATAGGATCTTTGCATAAGGCCCTTTGGAAGTCATAAACACGATTAAAACGCGTCTTTAGTTCTAGGCGTCGTCGTATGAATCAATGCGCCTAGAGCTTCCTAACGTGCTTTCCCTGACGCGTTTCGAGGAGATAGTTAGCCATATCTTCAACACCAGCCAACCAGGGTGCAAATCCTCTTAAATCTAAGTCAATTATATGTTGACTAATTACTTCCTCTTCAACTTCGGTCAATTTTTAGACAGCTGGTCGTCGCTCACGAATATCCGTACGACCGTTCATTCTACTAGTAAGTGTAGAATAAGGTACGTCATAGATCTTTGCTACACGAAGACGAGTAAGATTTTTAGTCGTACGAATAGCCTCGATAGCTAAGATGATTCTAGCTTCTTGGGTATGAACAGACATACTTTATTATTGAAATAACGCGTATTGAAGCTAGGGGGTAGAGAAAACGCGAAAAGTTAACCGGGTACTGATAAACCACGTTATACACTTTGGATATATAATTTTCTACTCAATGGGAACAACGGCAGAATCAACGACGAAGTATAGAGGCTGGTTGTGGACGAGCCATATGACTATCCGGGAAACATGGGATTGGGGCAACACTGGGCTTCACAGTCTATTCCAGCAGTTATACCATCCATCCTCACCATTACACCACTGCCATCCATCCCATAGTCATCATGGACGCCAGCTCATCTTTTGCTTTTGCTGACGAAGATACCAGCCATGAAAAACACATTGCACACATCCCCCAAGCCCTATCGCTGCCACATTCCAAGACCTATCTGTCCGCCAATTCCCCACCAAGACCACCACCACCACCACCACCATCACCCCAACACTGGGTCAGCGGCGTGGTCACCGTATGTGCGCCCGAGAACAGAGTAGGTGGCGTGGTCACTATATATACGCCGCAGAACCGAGTGGTGCAGCTCGATAACTGCATACCACTTCACAAACACCTTCGCAAGGTGGCGCGTGAGGTGCGTATGGTAAGCAGGAAGGCGGGGTGTGATGGGGGGGTGTGGCGCGGTACGGGAGGAAGGGGTGCAGATACGTTGGGGGTGGTGGCGGCAGGGAGGCGGCGGTGGTAAGAGTGAGGTGGCGAGAAATCAGAGCGGCGGTGAGAATGGCAGCGGTGGTGAGGAAACACGACGCGCGCGGATAGTTTGGTAGGTTGGCGGACTGGGTGGGTGTTTCCACCACGGTAGCCTACTGAACACAAGCTGGCTCCATAGGTCTTCTCTCTCAGCGTTTATTTGATTGGGGTTGGAGTGTTTGAGCTGGCTATGCAGTGGTATATATACTGATTTGGTCTATCTACACTCACACTCCCCACTTTCTCTCTGTCGCAAGGCAAATATAAACCCGGCCCTTTGCTGGCAGACTTCCGACGTAGGCCGACCTGGGGGAAATAACCATTGATACTGCCGCTCCAAACATGGACTACACTTGTGGGAATCGTGATGGGGATCCAATTCCAATGGCAAGCTGGAGGATGATGGTCTTGTGGTGATGTTGGGGGGTGGGCTGGGATATGGCCATGATATCTGATATCGCGTAGACGTAGACCTAGGAGGATCCCGAAGTCACCATGAGGTCAATTGCCATTCCCATTTATTACTTAATAAAAAACACTTTCTCCATTTTTGATGCAAAGTAATATTAATCATTGTCGCCGACAGAAAACAAAACAATAAAAAAGCATTGTCCTCCTCTTACATAAAACAAGGAAAAACAAATTCAACCCAGTTCCTTTCCGTTTTCCAGTCGCCCTCCCCCAGCCCTCTACCCCCAAACTCAAACCCGGTTCTTAAATTCTCATCATACCACCATCGTGGACGCGCCCCATGGTCCACGCTTCCCATCAGTAACATATCGGCATCATCAAACATGAAGCTCAGTATCTGTGGCCCCCTGGATGCCACGTTTGAGAACAGCCTCGCTCCCACGATGCCCCATTCTCCACAGCCGGTTGGCAACCAGGAAAGCTATTTCTGGGTCAAAAAGAGGTTGATTAATATTTTGCCTGGTGGTTTTGGGTACTGCTGTTTGTGCTGCTGTTTGCGCCGCTATTTGGGTTTTGATCAGGCCCGTACTGTTTGGCACGGTAGTCTGTTGGGAGGTTCGCGTCATACGTATCCTCCGAGGACATTGATGAATGCCGTCCCTGGTCTGTTCCTTGGAAAACTAGGCTGGGATCAACATCCATGAAGTTCCCGTATTGTTGTTGCACGGGAAGAGGCAGCGTGTCCATGGACCAGAAGGTCGGATTGGGATCCAGGGCCATCGAACTCTGGTAGGTGGTATCATCCGCCCTTCGAGTCGGAGGACGTGGATGGGGAGAAGGGGCGCATCCATTACTTCCCATAAAAGAGGATGGGGGAAATGAGTCCGCCATGCTGTGAGGAGTCGACGAAAAGGAGTCCGCTGAGAATGAGTCTGCCATGGTGCGGGGTGAAAATATTGTTTCATTGGAGTATGTTGGGTCGACAGACTCCCTGGCATATTGAAAGCTGGTGTGATTTGGTGCATACTCATATGCATTGTTGTGATCGATGCCATAGATGGGGTAGCCCTGGATTTCAATGGGGGGTGCTCCGGGCGGCTGCTGACTCCTACTATAGATCCCCTGTGTTGCCGGTCGAGACACCCATATATTTTGATATATAAACCTGAACTTGTCCTCTTGGGACAGTGACTTCACCTAGCCAACGATTAGCTACCTACTGACATGAATGAGAGTAGAAGACAAGTATCCAACTTACAGGACGGACTCTGCATCCATCTCCTTCGCCTGCTGCTGTACAGCTTTCACAAGCACTTTTTCCGTTGTAACCGCTGCATTTGATCTTGTGTTTTCGACAACGGACACACTAGTAACCTAGTAAGAAAGGTGGTTTTTTAAGACGGCAGGATATACGTACTGCAATACGTATCCTCTTGCGTTCGGTTTGAGGGCTGTTGGGAGCAGGTGGCCTTGTTTGTGGGCTTGACGGAAGTTCAGGGACGGAGTATCCAGATGGAAGCCATTGTTCCTCCATATTTAGTGATTTTGCTCTTTCTCTCTCCATTAGTCTTTTGGTTTCTTATGATATGGAATCTCACTTTATGGGATAAATAAACTAGGGCGAGGGCGTAGTATCTGCAAATAGAAGTCGTCGATAATGGAATGTTGTTGGGAGTTTATAGAGGCTATTTATCCATTGTTATTTCCTGTACTCACGTAAAGAACTGCGCTGTCATCGGGCCCCAATACTGTCCAGGATACTAAATAAAATATGCATTAGCTCAGTCACATTCATCACGGCGGGTAGGTGCTTGGGTGGCTGCATATACCTCTGTTTGCTTGTCTTAAAGATATTCTCAATGTGTTTGTTCAACCAGAGAATCTAACTTCGTATGCCGCCTTGCATCGTAACGTCTATGCCTTGGAATATGGACTCAGCATCAGCCCCTTTGTAGCCCATCTGCATATCCCTATCGATATCTATCCCATCCTCCATCTCCCCCCGAGACCTACAGGGTCTCGGCCTCCCTCCCCTTGACGAGAGCATAATTGTCGGAGCAAGGGGGGTGCAATATCCGCGACCGGATACCTTGCATCATCCTGTGGTATATCACTATGCGCAAATCTGAAGGGAGGTAGAAGAATCAACTTATACGACAGCCACCTCACCGCCATTTCCCAGCGGCTCCGGACCTTCTAGACAGCTTCCTCGCTCCCTTTCGCGCCCATTTTCTCATCCCCGTTGACGGAAACCCTTGCTTACTCCATCCTGGCTCACGCTTCCATCCGCGGGAGCGCCCCTTGCGCCAACTAGGCTAGTACGAAGATATCTTTGAATAACTTGACGGATACGTTGCTTCGTCCCCCGGCTAAATCGCTCATTGGGAACGTCAAATGTGGAGGAGTCGACGTGTTTCCCCCACCCACTCACTGCCAGATGCAGGCGCGACTCCCTACTTTCGAGGCTGTGCCTCGCACCCCCCCACCCCCCCCCCAACAGCTCCCCATCCCAATTCGGTTAGCCTCGATCCCGGGTCAAGCCCCCGTACCCGCCGAAGCGCCCCTTGCATCAAATAAGAAGTAATGCAGCGCATATCGCAAAACCACACTACAGAATCGCGATGAAGTGGACCAATGGGCTGTGGTCACACAGCCGAGGCCTCTCGACGACAAGACGCGTATTGCGGGGATTAAGACACGTGAGTCTTGTTGGCCGTGTTCCTTGCGCATTTCGTCGGGAGGGAATACTGATAACTGGCTGGGAGTCTCATCTCATTCCAGCTGCCTGTCATTTATCATTTGTCAGTCTTCAACTCTCAAAGCTTCAGCAAACTCAATACTTAGGTATCCACCGTAGACTTCTCTGCCCACTTCCTATATGCACGCCGCCGTTTTCACTCACTCTTCGGAATCATCACCAGCCCACTCCCCAAAGCGTTTTTCCTGCCAATGCGCCAGCGTGTGAGGTGAAGGCTTACCAACAGCGGGGCTCGCTGGCAAGCGATCGGAGCATGAGCTGCGCAGCCGCCAGTTGGCGCGAGCCTCGTTGGTAGTAATTGTTTCCCAACACTTGCAATTCAAAGTAAACGGCTCGGGTGGGGATGTTGTGTGTAATGGGCTTCCACCATGCGTGCAGAGAGGCTATCAATGTTCATGGTGTGTCAACCTGTCCCCTGTCGCAGACCCGCAGTTGGAGTTATTCACCTTATATTTCGATAGGACAGAGACATCTTATCCAAGGAAGCTTTGTCAGGGTGTCGGAAAATCGGGAACAACACGCTGAATGACGAGAGGATCGCCGGTTAAGAGATCTTGCTGGACGAGGAAAAAGAAGGGTGAAGTGAGGGGTCGAGATTGAGTTGGAGGCCGAATTCATTGGCGGGATAATGTCCATCAGAAGTAGGATATTCCTTGGACCGAGGGCAGGATGTAGGCACGGTGTTCGCCGACGCTGTATCTATCCCCAAGTCTTTCGTTTCCGCCCATGTCGCCGAAAAAAAGTCGGCATTGACCAGGCCACTTCCGGCGCTCGGCATAGACATCGCGACGCCATCCTCGCCACAAGCCACCCGCCCGCATCGAGTAACACATTGATTGATGCCTCCGTCGCGACGGGGATCATGGCCATCAGCACCATTGTTGTTGTTGTCGTCGCAGTCGTTGCAGCAGTCAAGTGCTTTAGTCTTCTGGGATTGGCACCGTGGCGCACGGAACTGCGGCAGATTGCCAGCTCCATGGAACGAGGAATACCCTCTTCTTCGGGATTTTGATCAACTCATCCAACGCATCAACTTCGCCAGCATTCCCATCACAATAACACGATGGACGTGCCCGCGCGCCCTCTCTGGCCAAGCTCCAGCGCCGGGAAACTCATATGGAGGGCAATCCAGGGGTGTCTCGTGTGTCTTATCTCTGCCTACAGCGCTCAGCCTCAGACCCAATGCGTCCGTTGCCGCGCGAGGCTACATTTTGAGTTCCGATGTCAAAGTCTGGCACCGATCTTCGCCTCCGCAACGGCCCATTTCCGTGGTATCCCTCGAATGTACGACGCCACAGAGAAGTCCCATGGCCCATATTGGATGCGAGTGGGTTGAGCATTGACGAGACGGTGTGTTGTGTGTAGGCATGGTCGACATATGGTGTAGGGTCGCCTCCATAAGGTAGAGGATGGAGGGTGTGCCGTATGTGGAAGCTGATGTCGAGGCAGCAAAGGCCGATTCGCATGAGGGAGTCTCAGGAGAGGCCAAGACATTATACAACTCTTCAAACTCGTCGGGTCCTAAACATGGGGCCAAGATCGAGTACATCAAGACGAGACCCGCGTTTATATATTTGTGTGGGTTGCTGGGCATGTATCGGTATGGAGGCAGAGAGAAACTCTTGGTGGGAATTGTTGGATGCGCTGCCCATGCCAATTATTCAGTATTTCTATGCTGCTACCAAGCTGTCGCCAGAGTTGTCGATGGAGTTGTCGATGGAGTCGGGTGGGAGAAGAGGGCGTCTCGGCCGTAGAAGGTTGTTTTGGCAGCGGGGACTCTGTCAGTAAAAAGGTTAGCAATGCTATCAAAGCAGATATTGTCAGAAAAATAAATATCAAAGCTGGTCAAGCTATAACTAGTTGTGTCATTCTTTGTAGGCAAGCTTACCGTGCCCCGCCCCCCAAAGTCGTCACACTACGGGCTCGTCCAGACTACTAGACATCATTGAAGCCTCACATATTTGCATTATTGAAAAGTTCGCGGGGGGTTTTGCTTCACATTGCAATACCGATTATGACTTTTTAGCAGGGGTAGTGTACCAAGAGAAGTTGTGATGCCTCGAAAAATCAATATAATTACATTCCACTATCAATCGTCGCATTGGTTGAGGTTTGTTGTGAAATATAGACCAGCTTGCTTTGACCACCGAGAAGTCCGAGGTATGGTCAGGTCACCTACGTTCTGGGAGTTGAAAGAGCAAGTCGTCGTCGTCAAATTAAAGCTGGTGCTGCATGAGATGAGCCCTTGCCCCTGGCCCCGCACCCTCAACTCCCCACTGATCCACCCTCCTGAATTCCCGCCAGCCCCTTCTCTATCCAATTTCCTGTTATTCCAACTACACAATATAATGCACGCCTCTGAGTGTGTGCATAAAATCCCGGCTATCCCAACACTCGCCTCATTATTGTTACTCTACAGTACGATGAACGATGCTTTGGAGAGATCGGACCAATAAGCAGCGGAGTTTATGCGCAGCTGTGGGTAAGTGGACTGGCGTCGTTTCTTGGGTTTGCTGGATCGGGTTGGGGAAAGCAAGCATTGTGGTTCTCGGTGGATCCGTTTGTACAGTACAGTACAGTACAGTACAAGCATGGTCGGCCCCTTCCTGTCAGCAGAACCAGCACGACGGCATCGACGGCATCGACGGCATCAACAACTAAGCCAAAGCAAACGGTTATAGCAGAAGTTCTGTACAGATGGAACCGGCAACAACTAATATACGGTACCTATATATACCTATAAATACTAAAAATCAAGACTCTTAACGGAGCTCACCGAAGTATTGCAACAAAGATAAGACATTAATTAATAACCGTGGCACTAACCGTGGCATGGATATATTCAAAAGACAACCAACGCATCGAACGAAACTGACCAATATGTACTTCGGTAACTACTGAACATTTCAGTAAGACAAAGTCTGGAATGGGAACTAAAACGTTTGCATGACCTTCCCATCCATCGCTAAGACGGAGTTATATTTCCTTTCATCCTTACATTCTTTCATCCTCCCCATTCTTTATCCTTCTGGGCTGTTTTCGTATTCCCTCGTCCCTTGGGATTTGTCGCTTTGTCCTTCTCTCATTCTCTCCACTATACGTCAAGAACCCCAAGTCTTTCTCCTCGAGCTAATACATAACTAGAGAGATGGCGTCTCCGAGAAAGGCTGGCGACAGTTGTTGCCCAAAAGAACGACAGGAATCGAGCCTGAGCTCCTCACATGAGGCACGCGCATCAACTACTCCCTCAAGTTCGTCCCATGAGACACGAACGCCAACTCCGTCTTCAAGCCATTTGTATGAGCCGCGTACATCACCATTGTCTTCAAGCTCTTCGCGGGTGCCGGGGATATCTGACTCTCGTCGCCACCAGAGTGGTCGACAGGAAAAGAGTTCAAGCTCCTTCGACAAGCCACAGACGTCAAATCTTTCTCTAAGCTCATCGCACGAACCACGCACATCAACTCCGCCTTCGAGCGATTTGTATGAGCCACGTACACCAACGTTATCTTCAAACTCCTCGCGTATGCCAGAGACATCTTCTACCTCTCATCGCTACCAGAGTGGACGACAGGAAAAGAGTTCAGACTCCTTAGGTGCATCCCATAGCTCAAATATGGCTATATGTGGTAGCAGGGGGGAGGATACCCGCTTATCCAAGAGACCGCAACATAATGTGGCTGAGGTGCTACACCGTACCGGAAAGTTAGCGGTGGCAATAGAAAACGCGCCCCGCAATGCACATACATCAACCCAGCCGCAAGGGAATGCTGATACAAACCATTGCTATGAAGGAGAGGAGGACGCGCGCCTTATGCGGAGACTACGACGGAATGAGGCTCGAGAGCTATCCCGTACCAAAAGATCCGCAGTGACAGAAATCGCGCTCCAAGATCTACAGACATCAACACAACCGCAACTGATTGCGGCTACAGACTCTTCCCATGAGAGAGAGGACAATGCACGCCTTGTGCGGAGGCAGCACCGAAGTGAGGCCCAGGGACTACCCCGTAGTAGGATGTTGGCATCGGCTACAGAAATCACCTGCCAAGAGGCTCAGATACACCGTACCATGAGGTCGAGGACCGCAGAAACCGTTCCTTATGAGGCTCAGGTGTCAATGCAGCCTCAGCAAGAATCCAAATATTCCCTCGCGCAGCTACAACCTCGTTCCAGCTCCAGCCCTCGTCTTCCACTGCGAAGGGGTCTCAGGCGGCACGAGGCAAACGTTCTACAAATGGAAAATGCCCCTACAACTCTATCGCCTCACATTCGCTGCGTCAGGTTCCTCTCCTATGCCATCTACATTACGGTAGATTGGATATTGGTAACAAGCTGCAATATTGTCGCAAGCTTCTCCCGCAACCCTTTGGGGTTTATCAATGTTGGCGCATGGCTTCTAGCGATATATATCATCTACGCTGTTTGGATATTCCTGTTGCGGCCCAACTTAGTTGCACGTCTCTTAAACCTTGCTCTCGATATGCTTACTTGGCTTAGTGCCCCCAGCTTCGCTCTCGACCCACAAAGCTTCCATCCTTGGTTCGTCGCTGGGATTTGCTGGACGTCCCCTATTTACTTGTGGGGTTTGTGTTCCCGTCAGACTCAGGTCGGCACGGAATCGTTTTTCTCAGCAGAGACAATCCCGAAGATTGCCGTTCAATTTAGCAACATATCGTTAGAAAGGAGCCTCCTTGAGCCTATGGTTGAGAACATTAGACACAGCAGAAGCTTGATGTCTAGCCTTGTCTCCCTTGCGTCACACGACGATTCCCTCTGTACGAGCAAGTTCCTGAGCAATTCCAAAGAGTACATACAGCTCAACGACGAATTACAGTGGAACCTCCCAGAATGGGTATCAAATAGTACCGTTATGGTTGGAATTGTTTTCCGTACTACGGCTAGTACACTGCGGAAGTTGTCGTACATCGAGGAAGCGCACACCGAGCAACTGTATATTATAAGCCTTCTACAAAGGATATGGATACCGACTTTAGGGCGGCTATTTGGGTTCAAGACATATGATGAAAACATTCGTGAGGTGTATAATCACTGGGTCGAAAAAATGGAAAGTACGGTTAACGCGAATCTCAAGACCTCAAAGGAACTGGTTAAAATGTTTTCAAGAGAGGATGATCTTCTCCATTCTATTCATGGTAATCCTGCCTTCCGCTAAAAGCTCCTTTGCTTCGAATTTAATTTAATCTAACTCTTTATAGAACACCTTTACGTTACCTCTCAAGTCACCAATAAAGCCGACGATGAGTTTAGAAAGTGGTTCGTATTTTCCAACTGGGGAACCACCAAACGTGAGAGACACGTCGAAATTCAGTTACGTCAAAATATCATTGCTAGGGGTATGCATCCCTCTCCATATCCTCCCCCCTCTCTGTCCCTGTCTCTACATGCGTACTAACACTGCTTGTCCTCCCCGTAGGATTACGTTATAGTGAAGACGCCTTATATCTCCTTAAAGAGGCCTCCGCATCACACTCCCATCTACAAAGTCTATTCAAAGAATTAGCACATAATACTGACGCTTACGGTCGCTATGTCAAAGGCACTACAGAGACAAAATTTGCGCTGAACAAGTTACCAGAGGTAATTGGTATATTACAGGAGAACTATGACACATCAACTACAGTAAGCTATTTGATAGAGAAGATGAAGAAGGGTGCACAGAGAGTCGAGGGGGCGACGTGGTTTTTGACTGGGTCAAGGTGTTTGGTGATGGCCGTAGTAGGTTTGACCGCGAGGGATGGGCGAGATATTAATATATTTGAGGCTGCGTCTAAGGTTTGGTTCGGGGTGGGTTTCATCCAAGAACCTTGCTGTCAAGCTGTGTCACCAGGGGGGCTTTTGTTTCATTATTCTGCGAAGTTATATGTCACTGAGGGAAGCTTTCCTCTGGGTATCTTGTTGCTAAGCCATATCACAAAAATTGCGTTTTGTTTGAGTGCTTTGTTGCTAATCAATATGAGTATTGTTTTGTTGGGTAATATTCTTAAGGCCAGGTGTACTGCCAGTCGCTACGGGATGGGGTGTTCTTGGGATTAGACATATCATCATAGCCGTTCTCGTCGCTATCGTAGTCCCCACAATGTATCCACGGCGACCGTCGCTTACAGTGTCAATTATACTATCAAGACCGAGGGCCCAGCGAGGTGGCGAGGCGAGGTCCTTGGTTGTAATGGCGGTGAATTTTGTAGGTGGGTTCGGGGTTCAGATGGCGGTGGTGGTGAGGGAGAATGGGAAGTGCGGCCGGCGGCGGTAGATGGGATTCAAACGAAATGCGAGCGAGGACACCAAGGCATTGATTGCTCCAAAGTTATATAAACAAGAATACATGTTCCGAGATTTTTTTTTATAAACATATATGTACTGTACACAGCCGCAGGGTGACGACTATGCTCTGGCCGCCCATTGTAATTATTTCGTTTTCCATATAGCGAGTATGATTGGACCCGCCGTCGGACTGTGCCACTTCTTGCATTGAAGTCACGTGTGCACGTGATTAGCATGTAAATGTTGGATGGGAAAGGCGGACATAGGCGTGGGGATTCGGTGGAAATTAGGCCCTGAGACACCCGTATTTCCCAGGCCGACCGTCCAGCTCCCATACTGGGTGGCCGTGCTGATCTGCTGCAGCCACCGAAATCCTCCACGGCTCAGGTGATTACCACTCAGCCGTACGGGGTTTCCGGGCTTCCCCCATTCCCTACATATAGAATACGTAGGCCCGTAGGATAGTATAGTAATTCAATTGATTCATTCTTGCTCTAAATTATCATATTTACTGTGAGTGTTCTGTTCCGCTGCACCTGGGATTAATTACGGTCGCCGGAGATCTACATACAATCCTGGCCCTACATCCCGGGACCGTAGAATTACTCCCAACATATATAAATACGAACGAGGTGGCATAGTTGCCACGGACTGGATGGGCATGGACCAAAACCCAAAACAGCCGAGTCTAAGGAAAACGATTCCTCAACAGGATCAGAATATATTATGTAGGCGAAACTATTCATCAACAGCGTCAAAAAGCATTGTGCAGGCAGGCGGAATTACCGTCGTTGTAAGTTTCTCGTTACCTCTTACTATTCTTGCCACAAGAATTTCTCACCGCCACGAGAATTTCTCACCGCCAAAGCTTCTCACCACAGCCTACACGGCCACCAACTACGGGAGTGTGTGTCGGCAGATCAGGGGTCAAGGTGTACTCTATGGGGGTTCCGGGGGTCTCCGACCAACTTATATACTGGTTTCGGAATTTCTGTGGTTCACGATGGCGGGTCTGGCGGTTTGGCGGACACCACGGATATATATACTATGCAGATGATGGACTTGATTGTTCCTGTCGGAGTCAGTTAGAAAAGGGTGAATAGAAAATAGAACCTACCCATGGAGACCAAACCCAGCCAGACCCACACTCCACTCCCTCCACTTCCTCCACTTCCTCCACTTCCTCCACTCCCTCCACATAGGTACACCACCAAATCCCCACGACAAAACCTTATAGTCACACCATGTCTGCTTTGTACACTATCGACGCGGCGGAAGAGGACCCTTACCAGACCCGGAACTACCCAGACGCACCACCACCGCCCCAGCTCTGAAGCGTGGACAGCACCACTGCATATACGCCCGAGAACTGAAGTCAGTTTGGCTCGGTAACTAATCGCAACTTCGAAAAACACCTTCGCATTGCGGCGAGTGAGGTAGGTCTGTAGAGGGCAAAGGGACTGGGCTACGGTCTCGTACAGATGGGGTTGTGTGTATATATATGTTGGTTGGGGTGGGGGGTCGGCGATCATTCTCAATCAACACCCCTCTCAATCAAGGAGAAACATGAGGCAGCCTAAATCCACATCTACTTCGACTTTCACTATTATCCGGATACCAGTATTTCAATCTCGCTCGGATACCAACCATCTATTCATTCGAGGTCAAATATCAGCGTGTGGTTGGAAATTGGAGCGGGTGAGAGAAAAGCAGCGGTGGTGGGAAATTGAGTGGGTGGGAGAAAAGCAGCGGTGGTGAGAAATGGCTTGGGGTGAGAGAAAAGTAGTGGTGGTGAGAAGTGTGTTGGGGGAACGGAAATCCCCGAGGGATACGGTCTGTTTTTACGCCCAAAATGACGGGTTATCCCGTGGGACCGTCCAACTCCCA